>JBBPFD010000669.1:100032-303299 GCA_038363315.1 Mugilogobius chulae
TTTAACTCTTTGAAGTAGAACTGTTGCTGTTTTTGTCTGCTTTCCTATTTGCAGCTCAAGGTAAACTTATTTTCTCACCTCACCACTGTACATATCTATAAAAATGATCAAAAATGAGATTCAGTTGTGACCCGATCGTCCTGAAGGTCCAAACGTCTCATCTGTGGTTTGTCAGCGTCTGCGCCGGGGCTCAGGGCTGTCCCTCTGTCACATCACCCACACACACGGGCCTCTGATGTGGATCTGACAGCGCGGGTGACCCCTGTCTGTGCCTGGAGGAGGAAGTGGCATTTGTGTTTGGCAAAAGCCTCGAGGAAACGGAAAGGTTACGCTGGATTCAGACAGGAACCGAGGCGACGCTAGCAAGAATGTTTTGTTACATTTTTGGATGCAAGAGGAATTTTTAGGTTCTATAAGGTTCATTTGAGTGGCTTCACAATATCGTAAAAACTTTATCACTCACTGCTCAACAACTACAACAGCAAATGTAGACTTAGGAAAGTATATTGTGTTGAAAATAGATACAAAGACACTGTGAAGAGTACAGTGATACGGGGAAATTTGTAGCTATATCCATTAATGCTAACAGCAGCTGGGGGCTAAATGCTAACATGATGCTAGCGTCGTCGATGGCAGCTGCTAGCAACAAGGTTTCAAAAAGGTGCTCCTCCCTCCCCCACCGCAACATTTAGGTAATTTATTATGATGCTGTTAGAACCCTGGAAATGGGTTATTTCTGAAGACACAAGCCTTCAATTTCTTTCTTTCTTTCCATATAGGGCTGTGCCATATTGACAAAAAATAAGTATCTCGATATTTTTAGGGCATTTCTCGATGGCAATATTTGGACGATATGTGTTAAAACCTGTACTCAAACTTTTTAGTTGATGTAAATTGGCTGCGTTCACTTTGTAGAATTTGATAACTCATTCACTTTTTGTATTACAACAAATTTTAGCTTCTTGATCCTAATTTCTATTAGGATCAAGTAGCTATTTTCCCTTTCACACATTTTTTGGCCCTGACTTCCTGCTAGATTGACCCAAATTACAAAAAAGTACAGCATTTAATGTCAAATTTTAGCAACTCTTCTATAATGGTCAAAATAACAAACATTTTGATATTATACAAACTTAAAATGATTGTGTAATGCCTTATTAAAATGTGTTGGTGCATTACATTTAGATCAAAGGCAATTTTTTGAATGATTCACTTCAGAGTCGTGTTTATACTGCCCTCAAGTTTCCAAATTCGGCCCACTGGAAAAAAAAATGTGGACAGCCCTGGCCCACAGTTTATAATGTGTTTTCATATGATCACAACCTTTTGCAATACAAATGTGAAATCAATAACAAAACTACAAGATATGACTTTTGTGTCCTTAGTTGAAAGTTTACAGCATCACGCGATATGCTCGATATTAAATTATTTGATATCTTGAAAGCAACTTTCACGATATTATCTAAAATTCGATACATTGCACAGCTCTATTTACATAATAGATGCATTTGCCTTTAATCAGGGTTGTTTTAGATCAGCAAGTTCTTTTCAATAATACATTTTCAATTTGTGCCAAATTACTTTCCAGTGGGGCCCCTGTCCACTCAGCGCTCCCTAAACTGTCGTCTGCGCCGCCACTGTTCCCTTTTCTGCTCAACGTAAGCTAAATCCTCACGCTACAGTTTGAGGAAATACTATTGTCTGTAACTTTAGTCAGGACAAATAGACTAGATTTACAGTTTGTGTTTCCCTCTGAAAGAATCTAAACATAAATGTGGAAAAATCTGCTGTATTTGCCGCAGTAGTTTGTTTGATCAAATCTGAAATGAATTCTAAAGTTCTAGATCAGTGTTGGGAGTAACTCATTACAAAAGTAACTTACTGTAATGTATTCCCCTTCTGCCATGTGAAAACCAACATGGCTGCTCCCGACGAAAATAAGTACAGGAAAAAATAACACATGGAACTGAAAAACATCGCGGATTTCTACAAAAAACGATTTTAATGTGAGGTGAGTGAAGTTAGATTTTGGTCTAAATGACAGACGACCAATCAGCTCCTTTGTTTCATCTGTGTCACACAAATAAACTAATCTGATTGTCAGGTACGATGTAGATTTGATCTGAAAAGCAGGCGGAGGGTGTGGTGACCAGACCCACTCTTCGCAGTTTGCTGAAGCGTGGGTTCTGGATTCCAGGCAACTTTAAAGGTACACTGTAACTTTCTGGAGGTGAAAAGTCATTTAAACAATTCTGTAGAATTAGAAAGTTAAAACTGTACTTTGAGACTTTCTGAATGGAGCTGAATAAATTTTTGCCATAATATGAAAAAAAAAAAATCAGCCAAAGGAACCACTTTTCTGCAGAAACAGACATGTTCGGGCTCCTCCAAGCCAAATAATAGACTATTTTGTGGCCATCCAAGCCCACTCAAAGTAAAAATACAGATTTTTATTAATTAGGCATCTAAATGACAAAATTTATTTAAGTTTATTTTCGGCCAAAACGTTGTGCAGTGCTTCTTTAATAAAGTGAGAAAGGTAGATTTTTACAAAATGATTTGATTGAAGTCTGTAGCCTTGTGACTTAAAGTTTACTGCATCATTTTGCTGGAAGCTTATTTTTGTATTCAAGATTAAAATTCCCAGGAGTGTTATTTTGGGGTTGTGACTGGGAAAGGTGCAGAGGCCTAATGACCTGGAAGCCGTTCCAGACCACAGAATGTGTCTCCGTGCTCAGGACCTGGCTTTGGGTTCAAAGACAGCCTGGGTCCGTCTGTGAGCAGCTGGCGTTGCATTACAAGTGAGACTGAAGTACATTTTCAACCAGGAAACTGCTCCCGCTGCCTCACCTGCTCAGGCCCACACTCAGTCTACTTACAGAGTTTGATTTTTTCATCCACCAGTGTCTAAGCTCCGGGGAAGATCATATTATAACTGCCCAGCACCTCCAGCCTCGCTCTGCATTCCCTGTTGGCACTTGAACTCACACCAATTTTTTTTTTTTTTATTTCACATTAGTTCAGAAATATTGAGAGGCATCTGGCAGCAGACCTGTCCTCAGAAGACTCATGCTGGCAGACTGTTAAGAGCAGGGGTCTCAAACTCTCGGCTTGTTATGATTTCAGATTAATATTGAAAGTGGCCCACACATAACAATTTGAACGACAGGTTCCACAATGCACTGCAGCTTACTGCAGCCACATTGTCTCATCTACAGCAGCAGAAACACAACAACATGGCAGAGAGATACGGGCAGCTTTTTACTAAGGCGATAGGTGCGACCCATCATGAACAAAAAGGGGTAAAAATGAACGAGGTGTGTAGTTAAAGTTGATCAAAACCAATTAAAACCTGATGAAAATGCCTTAAAACCTTGTCCAATTAGAAGAGCTTATTTTCGGCTGCCGGTACAAAGTCCCACCGCTGCGATCTCACGCTGGCTTGAAATCGCACCCATGCACCGCTTCCAGTGATTCTAATGTTAGAGCGTTTTAGCCCAACAATGCAAACTAATGGAACGTACAGATGCTTGCACCTCGTCGTCACAACATGTGCATAACGACGCAAGGCACGTTCATGTGTCAGTCAAGCAAAAACTGCTCACCAGTGATCCAACTTTGAATATTTGTCACTCAACAAGCTCTTTTTAACTCTCTCAGTGCCAGCTCTATTCACACTTTGACCCTCCTTCCCTGCCGAGCCCGATCTCACAAGAAAATATACATTTACCATGACATTACGCAACATGTAAATTGCGTTTAATTAGCACAAGTTCACAGCCGTCCTGCGTAATTATAGAACGCGTCACAGTCTCCGTTCTTTTGAATGGTGTTTATTAAGACGTGTTCTTATTTATGAATATTAACCAAATCCTGATTCTAATCTTAATCTACCCCAAGCCCCAGACCTAATCTTACCCAGTTTAGTAACTTGATGCCTAAACTTACCCGTTTCACCTGAAGAAAACGTCCCCACGCTGCAACCAAAACTCGTCTTTTTTTGACGTTGTGAAATCTCATGTAATTTTTACTCTTTTTCATATCGTGCTAAATGCACGGCGTAACATAAGTACTAAAAATAGCTGTGAACTCGTGCTCAAAATACGCTGTTTTTGTGTCATGGTAAAAGTACGCCATCTAGTGAGACTGTGTTGCCCTTTTTACTCATTTGAAGCAACATTCACAGCTCCACAAAAAGTTCAAACAAAAAAATCATGACATGTTAGACATCAAATGAGACCGACAAGTGTCTACTTTCAATTAAAAAAGAATTGTTATTCTACGTTAATCTGTTCCCATTTTATAGGCATCTTGTATTCATTTAACTTTTGAGAAAAAATTTTCTAAATCAAACTTCATGTCAGTGGGATTTTCATCTGTTCAACTTTTTGGTGAAAGAATACGAGCCACTACAATGAAATAATGTCTTTAGGATAAAAAAAAGAGTTTACATGATTAAAACAATGAGGACGAGTGTCTTTTCTTCTTTAAACCAACAAAAGCTACGTTACAAACGAGAATGTAGCGGCAATTATCTACTTCCTGATGTAGATTCTATAGATTCAGTCTCCTTCATGGCAGCAGAGATTATATTGAACCCTCCAAACATGAAGAAATCCAGTAGTTTGACTTATACTCATGACACTTTTGGATCTCTCACCGAAGAGGAAGTTTAGTTTCTCCCATCGAGATTCGCTCCGTGTGTCGTTCTCTTTCAGAGTATCATGATTTTCTTCATTTTAAAGATCAAATATCTGCTCTAAACTTACTCAGCAATGTTTTTAGTCCAAGATGTTTTGCCTTTAATCCGTCTGAAAAGAAAAGCCGGCCTCTAGAATCAGCTGATCACGTAAACACAGCAGACTAAGAGTTAACAAAGACCATATGGTGGCCAATATTTCAGGCAAAAGCTACAATCTTTCTGTAAAATCCCGCCGACAGCAGACCCATTAATACTTCTTTAAACTTTTGTATAAGATGTGTTCGTTCTATCGTCTGCGCCTTCACAAACGTCTGCTGTTCCATAAGCACCGGGCTGATTACTTATTGACTCGTCTAAATGGCTCAGCGAGACCCCAATTTTCCCTATTTTAGAGCCAATCTTGTCACACAAACACACACGTAGAAGCTAAATTGGGGGGGGTCAAACACTTATCGTCCAATCAGAGGTTCAGCTGGCCCCGGTGACCTCACACGTAACAAGCAGAGAAGCAGGAAAGTGCTGCTTTTCGACACATTAGCACAAACATTCTGTCTAGTCTTTGTGATCAGGTGATAATCTCAAATCTAGTGTTTTTGTCTTAAGACACGGCTCACGTTTAGTTTAGTCCTGATAGTCCGGTTTAGACCAGCTGTAGTCCTGGTTTAGTCCACTTTTTAGTTTTTGTTGAAACCACTTTTAGTTCTGGTTTAGTCTAGTTTTAGTCCTGGTCTAGTCATGACTTAGTTCAGTTGTAGTCCTGGTTTAGTCCGGCTTTAGTCCAGCTGTAGTCCTGGTTTAGTCCAGTTTTAATCCTGGTCTAGTCACGACATGATCCAGTTTTAGATAGTCCTGTAGTAGGCCAGTTTTAGTCTAAACGTCCTGGTGTAGGCCAGTTTTAGTCTGATCGTCCTGGTGTAGGCCAGTTTTAGTCTGATCGTCCTGGTGTAGGCCAGTTCTAGTCTGATCGTCCTGGTGTAGGCCAGTTTTAGTCTGATCGTCCTGATGTAGGCCAGTTTTAGTCTGATCGTCCTGGTGTAGACCAGTTTTAGTCTGATCGTCCTGATGTAGGCCAGTTTTAGTCTGATCATCCTGGTGTAGACCAGTTTTAGTCTGATCATCCTGGTGTAGGCCAGTTTTAGTCTGATCATCCTGGTGTAGACCAGTTTTAGTCTGATCGTCCTGGTGTAGGCCAGTTTTAGTCTGATCATCCTGGTGTAGACCAGTTTTAGTCTGATCATCCTGGTGTAGGCCAGTTTTAGTCTGATCATCCTGGTGTAGGCCAGTTTTAGTCTGATCATCCTGGTGTAGACCAGTTTTAGTCTGATCGTCCTGGTGTAGGCCAGTTTTAGTCGGATCGTCCTGATGTAGGCCAGTTTTAGTCTGATCATCCTGGTGTAGACCAGTTTTAGTCTGATCGTCCTGGTGTAGACCAGTTTTAGTCTGATCATCCTGGTGTAGGAATTGCAGAAAAGATTTTGAAGCGTAAAAAAGTGCCGCAAAGCTTAAAGAGGACATACGTAAACAGCATTGACAAAGGTTTTAAAATATGTGTATGATTTCATTCTCTTATTATATTTAAAAGCAAAAACATAAAAAAGAGAATGTCAAAAGTTCAGAAATATCACCTTTATATCCAAGTTTTTAATTTTAATCAACCACTGTAGCATAGCTTACTATAAACAATATACTTGATACTCCATTCACAATATGTGATATGTGATCAAAATGTGATATGAAAGTTTTTATCACATTAATGCACAACAATTTAACAGTGATATATATTTTTTACGTAGATTAATTGCATGCTTTTACTATTAAAACTCTCCAGTGGCGCAGGGTTCATAGGAAAACACAGTGCACAAGCAGAAGGAGGCCTAGACATGGCTCATCTTTGTAGACATAAGACCTGTTTTCATAGGCTTAGGCTGTGGCGGTATGGTAAAGTTCTATGCTGTTTCCACTATGCAAAGCGACACGTTTAGCATTGCTTGCCGGATTTATAGCGAGCCGCTTTTGGCCATGCTTTTACTCTGGACTAGGGTTGGGCAAAAAAATCGATTTAATCAATAAATCGAGTTTGTAGTTCAAATCAATTCGTATTTTTAGAAATTCAAATTTTTTTACTTGCCTCATCCTTACAGGCTTCTGTAGAGCATTGTGAACTCCGTTGTAGTCCTTCTCATGCAGCTAAAGTCATGTCAAACGTGGTGCTACAATTCAGCGCGGCGCGCACACACAGCAACCTATTAAAAAAAACATCACAAAATGCAAACTTGAAGAAGCCTTGCTATAGTTGTTTAGCTGAAATGAATAACTAAAAAGGCTATAGCGAAAAAGAAGCGCTGCAGCAGCTGAAAGGAGAGAGAGAAAGGGCATGATTAGCTTTGGTCAAATCATGTTTGGCTACATTTAATGAAATGAATGTCAATAATTGTCTTCTGCAAAAAGCTTGTGCGTGTTTTATGTGAAACAGTTTATCTTACAAGAGTTAGTGCACTGAAATATAAATAGGCTTATACTGTAGTTTAAAAAAATATCAAAGTAAAGAAGTAGGCTGGGTTTTTCATTGCACTACAAATTGTTTTATCCCTGCCAAATAAATAAATAAAAAGTATATATGTTATTAGAATGAAAAATGTAAAATAAAATATATAATAAAAAACATTTACTTAAAGGCAATTAGTGAGTTAGCTCAAGACAATCATGACAAACAATTGCAACTGAAATTTTTAATTGCTTGACAGCGCTAGTATAAACGTAATCATTTTACACTGTATACTTTTTCAAATATTCACTTTAATTTGGCAAAAAATAGCCTCACAACATTACACAGTCCATTAATACTTATTACTGATGGGAATTGAGGAGCTAATATAGTCACTCACAAACATCAGCAATTCTGCAATGTCAGCGTAACCTGTTAACATAACAAAAACAAGTTGAAGAACATGTCTATAGGCACAATTTTTTTTGTCATAGCTCTAGTCACTTTTAATAAAGAATTTAAAATAGCTTAGATAAAAGCTTGAAATTCTCTTTTGCTAAGTCCTTTCACCAATTGTCTCGTTTTAAGTCAGCTTTATTAACTTGCCCCGAGGCAGCTGTGGCTATTTTACCACCACTGCGTGTAGAGTGAAGAAAAATAAGTTCATTTAAATTATGAACAGCTCTGTACACAGCTCTGAAACTCCATTGTCACATAGAAAATAGCGTCAGGGACCACACAAGTCTAGTCCTGTATGTAATAAACAAGAGCAGGACAGTGTGAAGCCTCTGGGAACCAAGTTTATACGAGTCTATTTCTGACTGTCCAGACATGAAGTCCACTGAAGAAATCTTACAGTAAAGTAGAACTGGGCTATATGGTAAAAAGAAAATAATATCACAATTTTCTTGGAGCCAGATCGAGATTTTGGTTTTATCACGATTCTTGCAGAATGTCTGTTTTCAGATAGTCTTTGAGGTAAACAAAAAAGAGTTGACCTGTATTTTCAGAAAGTTCCTACTTCACTGTGGATGGCTATTTAGCTGTTTTTCCACTCTAAACAGGAGAAAATGCTACACAGTGTTGAGTGTTGCTAGATTTTCAGAGAGACACAAGCCCATTACAAGTTACTTCAACCCTTCAATGAAAAGCTATGAAAATAATCAATTAATTAACATTCTGTGTCACGGTCAAAGAAGTTTCCAACATCAAAATAGTCATTTCAAACATTACTAATAATTTGCAAAAAAAATTGTTTCAGTCATAAATGAGTATATATATGTCAATTAGAGATTGCTCATTATGTTGTTGTTGATTTTTTTGTTTGTTTTGTTTTTGCTTTGTTTTATTGTAGTTTTAAAAGCATACCTGGAGAGAGATAATAACCAAAAAAACCTTCAAAATAAACTATTATTCAAGTGTCTTTCTTTTATAATTACGCTTCATTGTATTTTGGCCCAAAAAAACAATCATTTCATAGCTTCATGAAAGACAATAGCAGACAAACAAACAAACAAAGAAGCACTTATTAAAGCTTGTGCAGCAGCCAAAGTCAGAGGACAAGAATAAAACTTGAAGCCATGTTGATGATCAAATCAAAACTGCAGACTTAGAAATGGAGAGAAATAAAAGAAGTCTTATTGTTTCTCTCCAAACAACTCAGACTCAGCTGCTCACTGTGAGTGTGACTGCATCATAAAGAAGAAAATCCAAATAACTGCCCGATCAAATATTGGCCAAAATTGAGGTTGATATGGCCAATATAGAAAAAAACTAAAAATCATCCCCAAAATATTGGCCAGCCAACATATCAATCTCTAATGCAGTGGTGGCTAACTGGTCAGAGGCCAAGAGTCACATTTTTCAGCTGTCATCCTTGAAGAGCCACACTATAAGTCGACCTACTGCCACCACCAGGAGACAAAGTACAATTTATTGAATTACGCAGACACTGTAAGCCTCGGGTTAACCACCCCTGCTCTAATGTAAATCAATCTAAAAGAAAATGCTTAAATTCCACTTTTTTATGTCTTGAAAGTCATGAAAAATAAGAGGTTTTGAAAAAAGAAGCCCAAAGTTGCTATTAAGAAACAGACTTGGCAACTCTTAGAGAAACTTAGGTTAGAAAAAATAGTTGGTATTTGAACAGACAGATGCCTTAAATAGAGAATCACAATATGACGATTTCATTAAAAAAGCAGATGTGCCCACATTATTTTTTTTTTTTATCAAAGTGATGCCAAACACAAAGCCAGCAACTCTAAAAACTGTATTTAAGCCATTAAGCCTTGGCAATCTTCTATCTACTGTAAAAACACTGTCTTTGTACATGTCCAAATCCATCTGTAAAATGTGTGAAAGTGTTCGCCGAGGCCACAAGTCAGAGCGTTCAGTGAAGTGGACGAGAATGGGCAAACTGCCAGCAGCAGCAATTTATCTGCAATTAGCTCAGATAAGCTTTGGAGTATGGATTTCCTCTCCGGGGATGGATTTAGCTTGTTTTTCCAACCTCCAGAAACACACACACACATTTGAGAGGTCACTAACTTTCCGGTCCTAGTCTTCCTGAAGTATCAAAATATTATTACTTCAGTACTTCGTGCTTCCATCTAAAAACTTGAAATGACATTGGCCATTGCAGTTTGTAACCTAAAGCTTTGCACTTTAATTGCTATTTAAGTAACATATACAGTTTAAGAACTAAAAATCAAAGAGTAATTTATGTCACCGAGCTATCAACACCAGTCCACCCTCGCATAACTGTTGTCCAGTATTCAAGCCCAGAGCAACCTCCTGAGTCATTTTCAGCACAGTGAAGAGTGAGTGAGTGAAAGAGAGCTAGGCACCGAGAAACCTTTCCTACTTGGAACTGACTAAAAAAAGGTTCAGGAAATACTGGAACAGAAAACAGACACGCATTCTGTGCCATTTTTCAATTCCTTGCCTTTAAAGGACAAATATGTTGCTTTTTGTGTGGGTATTGGTGTGTGTGTGTGTTGTCTTCTTTCTTCAGATCTGCTCAGAAGCACCTCCACTTTGGAATCTCATGCACCAGAACAAATAAAACGTTTAATTGAGTCACACATGAGTTCTGTGTGTTTCAACATCAAGAACTGTTAAAATTCTATCTACTGACTCCAAAGAAAATTACACTGGGTGAGCAATCAGTATGAAAGCCCCTTAAACAGTAAAGCTGTAATAAATGTAATGAATTAAGTGTGATATGATCTACTGGCTCAATGCAAGCGAGAGTGAGATCATAGCAGCTCTCAGCCCACGAAGTCCTAGATCTATGAAGCACAAATCCAAGCAGGATTAGCTGGAGGATCATCACGAATGAGTTGTTTTGGCTATCTGGGTCGTATGGGTATCTCAGCAACACGATACATTTTCCACTACATATGCACATCCGCAATCAGTTACATCCTCAAGAGTGAAATCATATATAAAACCATAAGTCCTCAATAGAGAATAGTCATGTATACGACAGTGTCTGGCATTTATATTCGAATTAATGTCCGCTCTTAATTCCCCACACTGTCGTGTTAGTGCCAATGGAAGGACAACGTACCTAGCGCAATCATAATTATCTACGATGCCACATTGCCTCAAGCACTGTGCGATCTTCTGCGAATGCTAAACCCACATCAGAGAACAATAAACCAACTAGACTGCGTCTTGTGGACGTCGATTTTCTCGCATGGATTGAAATATTCTGACGCAAGTCTCTCTCAGACATCCTCTATGAGTCCGAGAATGGATCACTATAGTGGCGTTAGATTACGAAATAAAGTCCATGTATACCTTAGTTTAATCGTTATTTTTTCATAATGTTAATCGATGCACAGAATATCGTATTTTTTTATTCGGAGTGTTGTACGTGGTTCTTTATCCGAAATATCGGGGGATCTCTTCAACAGTTCACACCTCGTATAGTTAGGTATGTGGCATGGTACTAGAGCATGTTAGGATACTCATTAAGACTGAGCCTAGATCGCTATGTTAGTTTTTTTTTAAAGAGTATTAGGACAAATTCTACTATCAAGCATGACCTTAATTTTTGCCTTAAAGGTGTAACTAGAGATTCTAATAATAATTTGCTGGAGGACCTCGCATTCACCCGAAGTTAGTAATATATTTCTTCATGGATTTAGGCTGGTTGCAACCCTAGGATTATAATAGATTGACTGATCATACCGCCAGTGTGGCCTAAATATAACAACTTAGGGATAGCCGGACCTACCTGTCTCTTAATGTGAGAATGTGAACTTAGTCTCTTAACAACCCAGGACCTGCAGTAGTTTGCGTCACCTCATAAGGTGGTAAAACATCCATTGTTTTCTGCCTACTGTAGCTGCCAGTTAACAAACTATTTTCTGAATCTTTACTGTTTGCTAACTGCTTCTATATGTACTGGATCATAATTCAATAGGCCGCAGAAAGTTATTGGTGATATTTCAACTACCGAGCCTGTTAAAAACTGTTATCCATCCATCCTTTGGTAAAACACAGGCTACAAATCAAGGACCATTAAACTCATCGGACATGAGCAATTAAGCAGCAAAAGTCCCGCGAATTGAGATCCCCAAGGCAGCTCGCGCCGGCGTTGCACGGCGTCCTACCCTACCGGCTGCTTGGACCTGTCCTCGCTCTCTCCCAATCTCATACTTGTCCCTTTTCCTTCTAGAAGCCGACCACTCCACCCCTTCCTAGAATCACTACCTATCTGCCAGCCCTGGCATCCCCTGCCAGACACAGAGGAGGGAGCCCACATATACCAAACAACTGCAGTCTGCCAAGTCTGAGGTCTCACCTTCATCAATCTAGCTTGTCTGCTTAATCACGGCGCGAGAATTCTTATCAGCCATACGTCCTCGCTGTCCGCTGCGAATTCCGTCTGGCACCTCCCTCGGCTCTCACCTGGTACCTCCGTATCGTACGGCTTCCGTACTCAGGTGCGAGCTATGGAAACTCGAGATCTTGCCCTCGTACCTGTCCACCAAACAGACCGCGCAACACTTCAAGTGTTTCGTAAGTCGTAAGGAACATCCATCTAACCAATATAGGGCATCTTCAGGTTTCACACTTATAGGACCTGCTGATCATGGAGTTAAGTTTGTGTAATAATACTCTAAGTATGCAGAAAACTTACGTCAACCCATCACTCTCGCCACCCAAATTTCTTGCAGTGTACCATTAATATTGGTAGCGAACACAGTTCTATGCTTGTCACTTGTATATACACTATAGCCAAGCATGTATCATGGTCGATCTATGTGCTTAACAAGCTTCATGATCTTGCTAAGAGCCAGTAACGAACCTGACAGTACGAGTGTATGAAGGTATTCTTAACATTTCTCTACACTGGATTTACAGAGATCGGATGAGGTTATCTCAATGAGGGAACTCGGATCTTTCTCCTGACGAAATACTTTTGGCGTTCTCTTGGTCCTCGATGCACATTGCATTCGTGGATTCCATCATGAATTAATCTTTCAAAGTTCACAAAATAATACATCTATTAATTCATGGAATTACTTGTACCCAGCTTCTAGTGTACTCTATAAAACACCTCTGCTATAAGTAGTTGCCGTACCTTAGGCTCACGAAAGAGAATTGAGTTATGAACATACACAGCTCATTAGTAAATAATAATAAATAACCTACATAGTATCAAAATAAGACAGTGATAGGACATCAAACTTCCAGGAATAAAGAGAACTAGCCAAAAATTAGCAAAGCCGATCTCCAGCTAGAAGGTTCTGCTCCGCCATTTATAGAATCTAGTGTTCTGCATAGTAGCTACTTTATGTTGGTGAGAGTTCATGTTTCGATATCCCTGACGCGAGAATGGCGTTTTCAGCTTGACTATCGCTGGGTATGCTTCAAGGGCATAACGCACCAAGTCGACGAGATTGGTACCCGCGCCAAAGTGTTATCAGGTCTGTCTGTTGCCTATGCAACAAGGTTCTGTGCGACAGATTTACATTAGTTTAGAAATCGATGCGCTGTCCCAGCACCTGAGTGCGTAAAGTGTCCCAACTTTACATGCAACATCAAGACGCTCTGAGTCCAACATGGTATCCTCAAGACCGTTATGCGAGTGCGTAGACTCAGCAAAATATGCTTAAAAATAGTCACAAGATATTCGTGCAAGATTACAAAAGTACATCGTGTATTGTAACGGTTTAGTTGGTTATAGCTGGTCCTGCGTAGAGTACAATTAAATAGAATGTATGAAAAATCATCTTTCGATAACTTATTCTTTCGCTCAACATAAACAACCTGATTGTCTACGACAGCAGTATAATGAGCGTGCTCCTGCCCTGCTCTCGCATTGATGAGCGCATGTTGCACCATAAGGTGATCAGACAGCGTCTGCATTATGCATCTATAGCGCAGTATGAGAACGCTTGTATCTAAGCGATAATGTTACCTTACTGACATACACTTTCGATTAAAAACGGTCAGAAGCTGCGATAGTTTGAAACTGCGGGCTTTGCAAAACACAAAAGGAGTGCCATCAATTCAGCTGTTCATAAGGTTAAAGAACCTAGTATACCGAGCGACAAGAACTATCTCTCCAGATACATAACACCATATGTCCTCCTAACCGATCGATTTTCTACACATAACATGCGATAGCGTCGTTGCTCTTGCTTCATTGGCTCCAACAATGAATAACTTTAACTGGGTATTAGTACAGACAATAGTCAAATCTGTGCATGACCATAAATTTAGGTCGTGATAGAGTTATAGTATCATAATGAACTGTCTAATTCCATCCTTCCTCCCATAACTCTTATCGTCCCTCTGAATAATAGACGAACTGCGACAAATATAGTTGAAGGCACAGGTATGATTTAGTTCTCTGAACACCAGTAACGTGCCAATGAGTACTGCGATTCAAGTAGACTATTTACCAGTGAGTTATTGTGTGTAGAGGGAGAAATCGTCCAACAAATACGACCTAGGTTTGTTCCAATAGACGCAAAATGCCACTACTTTGGCCCGACCGAAAAGAGATTATCGTAGCGATATAGACGAATAGAACTCGCTTTGATTAACCCTCTTACACTTACAGATGACATGGAGGATTCAGGCCTCTAAACCATGAGCTCTACTCTGAAAAAGTTATACCCCCATAGACCTATCTACAGGTGGCTAGATAGTTGGATCAGCCCAACCAAAATAACAAATATCGGATTGACAAGGCCCTTGATGACCAACAAGATAATGCAGTGGAATTTGCAGTTGGGAATATCATCACCAAAATTAAAACTGTCCCTTGTGTGCTTGGCCCGAACTTGGTAGTGTGCCAAATAATGTGAGTGAAGGGCAGAGGCTCCTTATGCCACAGCGTCTGCGTCTCCGGACCCAGGTGGACACGGTCGAAGCAAGGAAAGCTCTCTATCATAAAAAGAATAATGCATAGACATAGAAGAAGGAAAACAATTAACATAGCACCAATAGCATACACACTCACAGCCAAAAGTGTAATTTTGACTGGCCATCGTGAAATCCAGATCACCATAACACCATAATCATCCAGGCGCACGTAGGATGCATGACCCTATGCCGATTTCCAATCAGTGAACATCGCAATAACAGTACATCTCCAGGACCTCCCTAAGCACGTAGCCTCTGATCCATATTACTGCCTGCCATGAGGCGCAAGTAGATTACACTCAGACACGTTATTAATCTGAGTGCACCCAACGCCGGGTACAGTGCACGAGATGGCCGTTCACTCTAAATTCTCACGTTGATCCTCAGAGTTTTTCTCCACCAGCGTGAAAGTAATGGACTATAACACGACCTAACCCAATGTAACCCTTTTGCCTCACAAACATTTATAGTTCAAGCGCTAAAATGAGGAAGCCCAAGCAGAAAGCACCGAAAGATGCGAAACATGTCGTACCTTGCACTGGAGCTCTTGTATTATAGTGCTGTACTCTATCAAGAGGATAGACTGTATAAATCTGAAGATTGGAGTTCAATCTGTCAGAGTATCTCGAAACATATGCAGTTGGCTGTGGCCAATGTTTGTCTGTGTCCATTTTCACGCCTGCGTAAAATTTAATACCAAGTGTGTGCCTAGAAGATATAATTCTGAATGTATATGCAGTCATGCCAGTAAACTCACAATAATTGTAGCGCAATTTATGATAATTTACACATTATTCAGCAGGTCAGCGGGATGATGGCAATGTGGTATACCTCCTTATCCTTGCTTGATAGATTGAATGAATGATCATGTTGTCACAGTAGTGCAAACACAATTTGTCTAGAATTAACATAAGGGGAGAGGAATACGACAAGCAATATTTTGGTGAATTCTGGCATAGATGTATTTATTAGTTCATGACAATGATGTGCCACATATAGAGAATATCATTGATTCCGAAGTCCAAGTCCAGATGTTAATTAGGATATGCTTCGTGTAGCACATACGTCCACAGATCAAGTGCGACGTATAATATAGATAACAATCGTGATGTAGGTTTAAATTAGGCATTCTTCTATTATAACACCCCGATCATCCGCACAATGAGCTGATTAGTCTCAGTAGGACAATCTCAAGTATGCCAGATCAACTGTTAAACGGCAGGAGATCCTGCTCAATATCGTTTTGCTTATGTAGCCGATTTCACATTAGTGGGTGCCTTACTTTGACAAACAACGGGTGCCCCTCAGGATCATTGCTTATTTAGCACTCCTATATTTCTCTGATTTCATATGACTTTCCTCTTCATCTCCTTGAGCCTAGTCCAATACACTAATATGCCCCCAGTTATACGCTGTCCCTATGAATCATCTGTCCTGAGTTAAAACCTCTATTTTTACAATCTTGAAACAGCGTCCCGAGTTCAGATCACTCTATTTTATTATGTATAATTACTAAAAACCAGTGTTCCTTTCAATATAGTGTTTCTATTTACCAAGTTTCTAATCATAATTTTCATTTGTCTCTGTGCAATGTTACCAGGTTGGTGGTCATATTTATACTAATACTTAAAAGGTAAATTCCTTCATCTGGTGTCTTTGTCAATTTCATAGCATCTGAAAATTAAGTTTGTTTTGCTTTACTTCTGGTCCTCACAGTGGAGGTCTGTGAGGCAGGGACCACCTGATGGAGGTCTGCAACCAGACACACGTGGACAAATGCAGAAGTGAGGAGGGACATGTTCCAGTTTGTTTATGCAAAATTGCAGTTTATTTTGTTTAAGAGAAACATCAAGTCGTCTCAAGTTACTGGGCTTAAGTCCAAGAAGAGTGACAAGTCTTAGTC
Organism: Mugilogobius chulae; assembly: GCA_038363315.1. Classification (NCBI taxonomy): domain Eukaryota; kingdom Metazoa; phylum Chordata; class Actinopteri; order Gobiiformes; family Gobiidae; genus Mugilogobius; species Mugilogobius chulae. The sequence goes on from JBBPFD010000669.1 coordinate 116,512, forward strand.
CATTTTATCAAGTCAAGCTTTAAGTCACTGAGTAGATATTGAGAATACAGTGGCACTATATTATAAGTAAGTAATTAAGTAAGCTTTATTTGTATTAGTGTTGTCACTATACTAAAATTTCAAACTAAATTCGATACTTGAAAAAAATCTCGATACTCGATACCAATTTCGATACCACGGTGCCAACTTCATTTTTTTTTCTATGATAGAATTTTTACTCTTTAATTATAATTTTTTTTTTTATTTATGTTTTTCTATTTGATATTATTAAAGTAATAGTATTTTAATGTATTATTTGTTTATTATAAACTGAACCTTTATATTAAGACTGAGCTTCGTTCTATTATCAGACACATTTGCTGTTTAGGCTATATATACAATATTTGATAGTTTCATCATTTCCATCTTCAATGAGAGAAGAAGGGGGCGGGGCTTAGTGTACGAGATGAATGCGGGGGCGGGGCTTAAAATATCAATACTTGTTCAAACGAGTATCAAAACCGTTTTTTTTTTTTTCGACCCTCAGTGATCTTGGTCTTTGGGTCTTGTCTCGGTCTTACTCTGTGGTCTCAGAAAGGTCTTGGTCTCGATTACTGTGATCTTGACTACTACACTACTATAAACTACCCACTTTAACAGTTGTTTTGAACCCTGATTGTGGCCTCTTTAACACCACACAATAAATCAAACCAAAAAGTGCCACACGAGCTCTGTTACTACCAAACTTGAGAAGCCTTTAATATCTGAATGCAAAGCTTAATCACAATTCCCATTCAGTCTGTCATTTGTTAATTTCCGCTGTAAGGCCATTAGTCACTACATTACAGCGTATTACAAATGTCTGTGCTGGGTATTTATCCAAGTATAACACATTATTGAGTGCACAAAGCGCCCAGTGACAGCTATCGACTCCCTGAGCAGTCTGAATGAACCAACAATTAGCTCCATATTTTCTGCTCGCAGCCCTGAAGACAAATTAGGAAGTGGTTTCTAAATGTCACAGACTGCTGGCTCCAGAATGCTTAATCAATGTGCCACTTGGAGGATTGTTGCTTTGAGAAAGGCCACAGCAGGAAAGAGATGTGGCTGAAACTATATGTTAACTTTTCTGCTTTTTAAAGGCTAATCTATGCTTCATTTTGTTCGGCGTCTGCTCTGAGGTTTGCAAACATAATTACACTGGTCTCCTCACACCTCAGTCACTGCTTAAGCTGGCTGCGCACTAGAAGAGTTTAAGATCTTTTGCGATTTCTGGACGTGTCAAAAAAAGAACAGACCACAGATGTAAGGACATTTACAAGGATTAATTGTCTCACTGTCTCATCGTTTCAGGAAGAACAGAGAACACAGTTGGAGTTGACATGCGTGATGTTCGTAAAAAAGAATCTTGCACTTTGACTACGAGCACAAAGCATTACATTTAAATAAAAGAGGCAATGTTTCTTCTTTATTTGACATTTTATGAGGCGCTGTCAGGTGAACCTCACTATGATGCTCCTGACAAACAATCTGAAATTATTAATTTCATGTTTTAAATAGATTATTAATCAAGCATATAAAAAAATTTATAGTCCCTTTAATGATTGCTTTAATGTTCTCAATATACAGCTAATAATATATTATACTGTATGTGACATTTATCACGTGACTCACGAAGGCGACGTCATCCACACGTTTTGTTTTCCCAGCGTGTCGTCACGTGATGTCTGCACGCATCTCTGCTTTTGTTTTACTTTAAGATCGGAGTTTATGTCAAGTGAAGCATAAATACTCATTTATTTTTGGCGTGAGCTGCACGACACTCTCTCTCTCTTTGGAGAGCTTCTTTTAAAGGATTTACATTGTTTCGTTACCTTTACTTGGACGAACAGCGAGGGGTGATTGTATTGAAGATGCTGGATCATGTTGGATGTGTTAGCGCTTTTAGCGGCAACTTTTCAATGACTTGTTTTACATATTGGACACTCTTCAGTCTCTCTCTTTGTCTGATACGCTGTTCTCCGCTGGCGTTGCCCACGCACGGCGGTCACGTTACATAAGAGGCAAAGATGTGTTCGCGGTAAACCGTGAGTTGTGAAACTTCTTCAAATAACCTACCATGGTATAAAATATTTGCAATTATTAAAAAATCGGTTAATCATTACATCCCTAATGAAAACCCTCTCTCTGGCCACGTCTCCTTGAACTTGTAGAGAGACACACCGAGCTCAAAATGGAACCAAAACTCCTGTAGTGTGCAGAATGCTTCATACAACTTTATGTGGAAGTCTTACAAAAATGATTTGTTTGCACAAATCACAAACTTTTACAAACTTGATTATTTCTCATCTCTCTCAGCACAGATCTCTTTCTGACTGTTTGAAACCTCAGAGGCAAAAAGGGGAGAACTATCTTATTGGATTGCTGTTTTCTATGTTAAGTCCGCAGTGTGACATATGTAACATTTTTGTAAGTGCACATGCTAAATGTGTGTAAGTGCTGTAGTTCAATGTGTCTAAGTTTTGTAGTTCATGTAACAGATCTAACATTGTGTAAAAACTGTCTCATTAACTCAAAAACATGAAGAGTAGAAAAGCGTCAAAGTTGTCATATGGACATATGGACAGCTTTTCTGAAGACCAAGACATCTCTCATCCGTAAGTTGTTTTCAGTCCAATGAATGAAAATGATTTCAGATTAAAAATGACTTTCAGATGAGAGTTGAAACGTCATAGGCTTGATTATTTTCCCTGTGTCATTTCCTTCACAGCCTGTTTGGAGCTTTAACAGTTCCTAATGTGAGAATCAAATAACAGTCATGTGTGCTTCTTATACACCGCTCTAAAGCAACATGTGGAGGTTCAAAAGCAGATCTAAAGTCAAGCCAAACACAAAAACTACTCTTTTGGCTGGTTAAATAGCATCTGTTCTGGGTAATTTTTTTGACAATTTTAATAAAAACTCTGCAAAAAATGAATTTCAAAACTCAAGTTAAAGTTGCTTGATTCTAGGATTTAAACGCAATTTCAAGCATTTTGACTAATTTAACCTCAATTTATTGTTGAGACCTACAACAATTTCCTTGTTTCAGAGTGTTTCAAACTGATTTCAAGACATTGCTTCTTATTTTGAGCTAAATTATTTGCCAATGGGTTAAGAAAACCAGTTAAACATTTCTTGAAACCAGTGAATTATTTTACATTACATAAGCAATAACATCTTATCCGGTCAACGTTGATTTGTCCACTCAATACTGTGTTCTGATCACAACCATCTGCCATGAAACCAATCACACTGCTTCTTTCACCTTCTCCTCATGCTTTTCCAGCAGAACGATTTGTTTGATAAGTCTTTGTGGGAGCATTTTAGAAGGTTAAATTAAACTTAAATGAGAAAAACAACACAATATATCTGCCTCAAAGGCAGCCAGGTGTACAGTATTACTTTTCTGCAGCAGATGAACTCGTGGCCCTTTAGTGTCTGCTGTGTTTTCTCAGACTACGTGGCGTTTAAAGTGCGACCTGAGTCCACCTGTGCTGATCTCCTGACCTCAGTCCGGTCTGTCCAGCTTACGTGTGCCCGCTGCCTGTGCGTCTTTAAGAGGATGGAGCCGAGTAAGGAGATTACACACGCGCAGGATTTAGCTTCACGGGAGAAAGAGAAAACCCACCACTCGCACTTAACCTACATCCTGTGTACACCTGACCTGCTTCCCACCGCAGAGGAGGAAAGTGGAGTAGTTGCAACACACTCAAATAGTGTAGCAGCTTTTGAATGTGAGTGTCCACCTGATAAATCCCGCTGGTTGTGTCAGCAAACTTTTAAGGTGTTCAAATGGAAAGTGAAACCAATTTAACTACCAATATTTTCAGTAGGGACACTGCAGGTAGAGCCTGATCTCACAAGAAAGCGGACATTTATCACGACATTGTGCAACATGCAAAATACGTATGAATAGCACGAGTTCACGGCTGTTGTGTGTCATAAAAACAACAGTTAGGCCTGTAAAAAGATGCTTATCCTAATGAAAAACAATGTAAACAAAAGTGTGAGTTAGCGCCGCTACCTAGCGCTGCTGTTGGACCATTTTTAGAGTTAGTTTGCCCACAGCCCTTCTACTATAAAGGCTAAATGAAACATCACAAAGTTAAAACGGGTGTTTGTATATAGGCTATGGAGTATTTTTATGGTTGAATTTTGAAGAGCCTCCACAGAGCCTTTTCCAGCTGCTCTGAATGTTAGCTGTAGCATTACGAGCAGAGAACAGCAGCTGCATCTACGGCTCCTCATTCAGGACAATACAGGAGCAGTATCAGATCGGACATTTAGTATGAGTACTTGTCGATACCTGAAAAATGTGCGATATCGGAACAATAGACCTTTTTCATGCCACGTCACAGTGACGTCACAGCTCTAGCTGTCGGCAAAAAAGACAAAAACTCATAGCTGATGCACTAAAAGTTTGTGGTTTTATTGTGGTTGAAATGTTTCGTTGTGAACTGTCACTAGAATATTTGTGTCTAATGTTAGCCTGACCTTACCCAGCCATGCAGGGGCAGTTTGATGTTCAAATTGGTCTGTTTTATTTAGAAATCTAGCTAATACTGTGCTGTTGTCAATCATTCCATTTTTACACACAAGACCCTTATTTCCTGTTTTAGCAAAGCCTTTAACCAGAGCTAACAGATTTTCAGAGACAAACAACCAATTTAGTTGGACTAAGTTAATCGTAAAACAATTTGTAAAAGTTGTGCCTCTGAAGCACTAATGGGAGGTGTACATATTAACATATTTAGCATTACCTTCAAGACATTCATGAACCGTTAAAAGAGCATTTTAGCCACTACTAGGTTTTTAGCAAAGTAAAACGAACCTCAAACAAATGTAAAAATCACCTTTTCAGCCTCGTGAAAGAGTAGATACAGATCCAAGACAAACCACACAAGCTCAGACAAAATGCTTCCATTGGTCAGAAGTAATTCACCAAAGTCTGTGTCAGGTCCCACAGAGTATAGTCACGTTATATATCCTGACAGTTCCGACCAGAGAGGCAATGTCTTGTTTTGCCTCCAGCTAAACTCCGCCCACCAGAATTCGACGCAATGTTTACTAACATACAGGGGGTCTATACATTTAATACATTTAAATGTGCTTGCCCTGAGAAACTACATCAGAAGTTTCTCATCTATAGCTTAGATTTAAAGATTTCTTCCTATTCACCTGCAGTGTCTCTCCTTAAGCACCTTCACCCTCCCATCCCATTGACTCCGACTTCAAATATCTCTGTCTTTACTTTGGCAATTCCCTACAAAACCAATCTTGTGCTTTGAATCCGAACATTTCTCATCACAGCTCGATTATGCCTTCTTAGATGTGCATATATACCTCAGCCGATTGGTCTCCTCGGCGTGTTTGTGCGCCGTCCGACTTTGCTAGTGCGACTGGGGAATATTCCTGCGCTCTGCTGTTTTGCATATTGATGAGTGAAACTGTGTGTGTGCGAAAGAGAGAGAGAGAGAGATCGAGGTTCACTTTGCACGGCGTTATTGGCTCCTTGTGAAGATATGAAGGATGTGTTTTGGGAAGGTGAGACGGGTCGTTCTATCTCGCTGTTTCGTTTCTTTTTTTTAAGGTTAGGTTTGTATGCAAATGAGGCAGGAGTGCGGGGAGTATATGAAAAGGAATGGGAACGATTATATCTGCCGAGAGGACAATAGACGAGATGATGGAGAAAATGATAGGCTACGAGTGAAACGGTACTTTGACGTTCTCAATCCAAAACTTCATGTTATAAAGTCGGGCCTTGCCAAGTATTTAAGTCTCATTTTGCTTATTTTTATGCAGAATTATAAAGGTTGACTTATTCCAATCAGAAGATGTTTAGGTTAGGAACAATATAAGTTAATAAGACAACTTCAATCTTAGTTAGTTAGGGCTTATTCCACCGCAGTTCACTTTCTGTTTGTTTCTATTTTTCGCCACATATTGGATAAATACAGGAAATTTATTTACATCTTGTGTGTTATATAGTTGTGTATATGTCAAGCATTTTGATGTATTTTCATTATTAGCAGTCCAGTAATGATTTTATTTTGAAAACCACTGGATGCACTTCACTTGGCTTGCTTGGTTTCCTATTTGTCGTGTCTTGTTTGGACTGGACAGATTGCTGTGTGAGAATCTCTCAGTACTTTTCAAAAGGAAAGCTCAGACCAGGGTGCCAAAGGGGCCGGGCCAAATTCGGCCGCCAGAGGTCAATTGGCCACGAAGGTTATTCAGGTTGTTGAACAACAGTTGATTCAATTTGTGCTGAAAAGACAGTCAAATACAAAATTCATGTGCAATCTCTTAAACATGCTAATAGAAGATATTTAATCTTCATCTCTTCTCAAATGTTTTTTAAATGCCGAACGACATTAGTTGGCCCTTGGCACCCGTCAATGCAATACATTTTGGCCCGCGAAGAAAAAATCTGCAAATTTGGCCTCGAGGAAAAAGTTGGTCACCCCTGCTCTAGACGCCGGACTGGAGTATGGACTGACAGCAGTGTGAGCCCGTTGTGTAAGACTTGTGCGGTGTGTACACTAACTGCGAGGCGTGCGGGTTTTTCTTGCAAAGTGCCTAGATGCAGTCAACACAAGGATTCACGTAGATTCCTGCAAGAAGGCTCGCATTATTGCTTGAAAGCTGCATCAGACCGCTGCGGTGTGAAACAGACTTCATGCAGATTCTTTCCACAGACCTCTCTTGCACTCTTCAGAGCTCAGTGCACACAGGCACTTTGGCTTTAAGCACTTTTTAAAGTGAGGCTAAACACGCGGTCATAGACTCACTTCGCCCACAAATGAACCTCAAACAGACTCACAAAAGTGGGATGCCCAGTGGTGTGAACAGACATTGATTGACAGCACCAAATATGAAGAGCAAGCTTGGCGAGTGATGCAAGTTTGCGTGGAGCGATCCTGATGTGTGGTGAGGTTTGCAGCTCTGAGGCTGTGCACAAGTCTAGTTGCTTTCTTGCATGTCAAGATTTTTTTTTATTAACTTTGCAGACATATGTATGAAGCCTTTGCTTTAGCCTACATACGCTCATGTGAGTATGTTCTAAAGATGAAAATAAGAAAATTCTAACATTGTTACACGATTCGAACCAGCTCACATTTGCACTCCGCACCAGTCGCTTCCCAAGTTGAGCCAAGTGTCAGATAATGTCATACTGATCGCTTTCCAACTCTCCGTGTCAGAGGGAGGAGTTTATATCTCCCCCGGATGGCTCGTTTGTCGCGACAACTCAGCGTGACATCGGCGAGAACTAAAATGCACTGACAGCGTTTGACCATCGTTGCAGCACAGTCACGGTTTTTGCAGACATAACTGCAAAAACAAGGCCTGGAAATAGTAATACTTCAATTTGGGCTTAGTTTCTCTTGAAGCTGATTCCGACCCCTAGCGAACTCAATTTGGACTTGGACTTGATGTACTTGATGCTTCTTCTCAAAAAATAAATAGTGCAATTTTACATTGACAATGTGGGAAGTGTCCAGCTCATGACAGGTTTACATGCAGGTTTTTGGAGGTGGGAGGAAGCCAGAGTACGTGGATGAGAACCTGCAAACTCCACCTAGAGAGATCGTGAGATGCTGATTTGGTCCGACCTGGAATTCAATCCCATAATTTCCTTATTTAGAAGTCAGAGCTCTAACCACTCTGCCACCGTGCACCCCACTCTTGTCATCCAGTAATCCCTAAGCTCACTTGAACTAAGTAGATAATAGATAAATCTAGATAAGGACCACAACTGAGCCAACTCAAGATTAATTCTAAATTTGACACAAAACTGGACTACAACCAAAGTTAGCAACGCAACACTTGAGTGATCAGTTGAGTGACGGGGCATTACTTGTCTTTTTGAGTGTAATGGCTTCAAAGTCCTCAGAGACGACTGTTGTTGTGATTTTGGGCTATACAAAAATAAATTGATTGATGATTGATTGATTGATTGATTGATTGATTGATTCTTCAGATAAGGCTAAGTTTGAATAAAAGAGCGTGCTTAGGATTTATTTGGACACTAATGCAAAGATAAAATAAAATGAAAATCTGTGCAAATCATTACATGTGTGCTATGTTTGTCCTCATCGATATACTGTATGTTCAGTATTTGGAAAACATATATAAAAGCTTGACTTCCATCGGTTTTCACAGATTTCTTAGCAATCAGTAGGGAAAGAAACAGTATTGGGTGATTTGAATCTTACAGGGTTGTTATTGTAGACATATCCATCTCATGCATAGTCATTAGTTATGAGTACTTTTGCATTTTTATTTATTTTTTCATTGATCAATCAAAACATAGGATTTTTTTTTGTCAACTGCAACTATACTTTACTTGAGAAGAGTCAAAGTAGCAACCAAAATATGTATAATATTTAACTTGTGCTGATATGATAAGTTATAAGAGAAAGAGAGAGAGAGAGAGAAAGTGAGCAAGAGAGAGGAGAGAGAGAAGAAAAGTGTGAGGAGGAAAGAGGGAAAGGAGAGAGATAGAAGAGAAGAGAGAGTGTGACAAAGAAAGAAGAGAGAGAGCGAAAGAGAGAGGAAAGAAGACAGAGAGAAGAGAGAGAGAAAAAGACAGACAGTGTGGGCAAGAGAGGAGAGAGAAGAGAGAGAGCTAGTAAGCAAGAGAAAGGAGAGAGTAATAAGAGAAAGAGAGGGAGTGAAAGAGATAGAAGAAAGAGTGTGTGAGTAAGAGAGAGGAGAAAGAGAGGGGGAAAGAGACAGAAGACAGCAAGAATAAGAGAGTGAGCTGAGTGAGTTAGTCGGCAGAGAGAAAGTGAGCAAGAGAGAGAGAATAACTGACATAAAACTTTAGATTTTTAACCTCTACTGCCCTGTTCTTTTTACAGTGTACATTTCCCCACTATAATAAGTCAGCTAGTAGAAACAGCATTTTCTTTTTCTTCTTCTCCTCCTTAAATCTCACGCCAACAGCTCTGTTTTAAGTTACACAGACCAGGAAATACCAAGGTCAGGCCGTCCATAGTGAATAATACATAAGACCTTTTACTGGCAGCTTCCATCCTCCCCTGCTGTGTCCGTGCCCAGTCCCAGAGACGGCACATGCCCGGTCCAGGTGACACCTCCTGGGCATCGGGCAGCAGCTTCATTAGCCTGTTGTTGTGGAAGACTTCGGGTTGCCAGGTAGGAGCTGTCAAAAATCCACTTGTGTGCCTGGGGACAAAGCAATTACGGAGCGCGGCGCCGGCGATGATTCACTCAGCCGTGGCATCCTGATAGTGTTTCTTTGGACGGTCTATCAAACATTTTAGGGACTACAAGCCGGGAAGGTTAAAAAGGTTGTTGTTTTATAATTGGGAGATTTTGTTTTACTGATAGAAACATGGTTAGTTTTAAAGAGGCAGCAAAATAACAAGCGGTTGGCCGATGTATTCTTGTCTTCACTGATGTATGAAGGATTTGTGGGGTGTGTTTTCTTAAAAGGAGGATACAGGATGTTCATAATTAACTTTAATGAGCTCTTAACTTTGTGACATTAATGTTTCCTCATTAATTAATCTTGTTTTCCTCAGCCTCCTAGCCCCACCCATATCTTGTATTTTTGTCTTGTGCTGTTTTGTCAATTAGTCAATCAGTTGGTCAATGGAGTGTTAGTTGACTAAAACTTGCAGCGTACAACGATGCGCTGGTTCGAAACTCGTGCCTGTGTTTATCATTGTCGTTTTTATTTTCATTTTTAGAAAATATTCTATCATAAGCTCATGTGCTTATGTAAACTAAAGCAAAGATTTAATACACATGTTTTGTAAAGTAAATATAAAAAGACATCTTTAAGTGCAGTGCTGTACAGCTTCCTCTGCTGCAAATCTCACGTCGGGACCCGGACCGCTCCAACACAAAACTCACATCATTCACCATTGATTGCAGTCAATCAATGTCTGTTCACACCCACCTGGGCGTCTCTTAAAAGGCCTTCGGGCATCTCCCATTTTTGTGAGCCCTGTGTTGTGGCGGAGTTAGTCTCAGAAGTTTAGCCTCACTTTAAACAAACAAAAGTCCAAAGCTTTTAACACATAGCTCAAGTGATGCGCCGGTTCGGGTGGTTCGAAAAGTCTGATAGTTTTGTAATGTTGTGCTTTTTCCAACTCTTCAGTAAGCTAGAACAAATGCAGATCAGTAATTTACCTTCTGTCATTCTAAAACACAAAATTGATCTAAAACAACTTGAAAAAAGAAACAGCTCTATTGACTTCCTGTTAAACTGCAGAATTGATAAGCCCCGCCTCTTCACTTTACATTTAACGTGAGAAGAACAGATTTTAAATAACAAATTATTATTGTTAGAAAGTGACTATGGGACAGTTTTGAAACCATACTGTATATGCTTCAATTTGAGTACAGTGGTCCCTCGTTTATCGCGGGGTTAGGTTCCAAAAATAACCCGTGAAAGGCGAAACCCGCGAAGTAGTGATCTTCATTTTTTACCAGTAATTTCAGTTGATAAGTGTGTCTAGTGTCTTTTGTACAGGTTATAATGCACTGAACACATGATTCACGCAGATACAACAGCCGAGTCGTTATTGTGACCTTAAAGAGGGACGGTGCTGTGCTCTTTCGCCCGCTCTGCTTTTGACACGTTGCCCGTCCCGATGCGCTCCACAGCCGAACGATTCACTCGGGCTCCAGAGCGACAGCCACGAAACACATCCGGACTCTAGCAAGTCACAACACTTTCCTCAAACACATCTCTGAACTACACAAGTGACGTTCCAGCGCGAACAAACTTATCATCGTAACTACAAGATCATAGAGTCAAATCCTCACCTGGAGAAACGTCCGAGCGTCAGGTCAGCTTCCCTTGCATGATCCAAACTGTCTCAAGTTTTCTAAAAGAGCTTCTGTGCTGTTGCCTGTGAATGCTGCGATGTGATACGATCCAAACAGTGTGTTTGAGAGAAAAGCATGCTTACAGCGCACGTCTATAGGACCGGCACTGTAAAAAAAAAAAAGCTAAATTGCACACACAAAAAAATCGCGATTAATGATGTGGACCAGTAAGCCCTCTATATGAAAACATGACATGACATGATGAAAATCTTAAATACACTTCATGCTATATAGTCCTAATAACCAATGCAAACCATTTCTTCATGACAAGCACCAGAAAAGTTACACAGTACACCTTTTAAGTTGAACAGCCACAATTTGCAAATTCAAAAGATTTCAATTAATGACGCTGCAAAAGAACAAAACTGTTTTAGTTTTACCTTGTGTACAAAGTGTAGTTTCTCTCTCTACAAACCCAATCTGAAATGCATGAAATTGTGGGATTAGTTTAGCGCTTCATATTTCAATCTTCCCTCAAATGTTTACGCTCCGGGACAAGTTTAAAAATGGCAATATGCATCTTTATTTGTTTACCAATTGCAACTCCAATCGCATTTTCTTCTGCAAATTGGTTCAGCCTCGACACATTTGTTACGGAAAACTGCACTTTTGGTCGTAGCCGCGTGAAAATCTGCAAAATGTGATGAGGCCGATCAGGAGCATTAAGAGAACAGTCCTCCTGATCTTATTTTGGTTTCATGAAGTCACTCCCTGCACGTGCCGCACTCTGATTGGTCGCTCTGGTCACATGAGGACTAATCACTTATAGACTTACACGACGTCACTTGCCTTTAGAGGTGGAGAGTTTAGATTGTGTTCTGGCTACAAGTTTTAGCTATAAATATCCGTATTGGATTGGATCAAATACTGAAACATAATATTGATATACATTTTTCATTACTGATTTTGATATTGGACAAAAAAAGTGATCACGTATAATCGTACTGTTACTGGTGCTAAAAAAGCAAATAATGTAACTTAAAGGTGCACTGTGTAACTTTTTTGGAGGTGAAAAACCACAATTCAGTACTGGGACTTTCTGGATGGAGATGAATACATTCTTGTGAAGAGATTCATACTGTCTTCTTGTCTTAAGTTTCCAAAATTGTTTTTCTTTTTGTCAGACAGGAGTGTTTCTTTACCTGCTTTACATGTTTCTGAGGAAGGCTACAGGAAGTAGCTGAAACATGTAAAGCAGGTAAAGAAACACTCCTGTCTGACAAAAAGAAAAACAATTTTGGGAGATGAATACATTTTTTGTCAAAATATGAAAAAAATCAGCTAAAGGAACCACTTTTCCGTAGAAACAGACGTGTTTGGGCCCTTAATAATTGACTATTTTGTGGCCATGCACGCCTGTTCAAAGTAAAAACATTAATTATTTTATGTAACTAACATCAGTTTTCAGTCTATGCTATAATTAACAATTTAAAGTGTCTGAAACAACTTTTTTACCAAAAAATGCAAGGAAAGCATTAACCATTTACAAGTTTAAAGAACATAATGAAATGTAATGGTCAATATTTACAACATTAAATCTGTGTTGCCAGGTTTTCAGAAAGCAACAAGCCACCAAACCTTTCGGAAAAAAAAAAACAACTACAAAAGACTCCAAACCTACAAAAAGTGAATAAAAAAATCACTTGACTCAAAATGAGTGATGATAATTTGTGCACATTTTAATAGTATTTTGATGCTAATAATGGATATAAGACATCAAAATATGCTTAATGTCTTTAGTTCACTTCATCAAAAAAGCTCAAAGTCAGAATAAAAATGCAGCCTTGGCATTATTTCATTCAATCATTCATTTTCTATTGCTTAATCACGTTAGGGGTCGCGGGTCTTTTCCAGTAACTTTGGGCGGGGAACACCCTGAACAGTGGCCAACTCGTCGCAGGGTTAGACAGACAACCATTCACTCTCTCATTCACTCACAGGGAAATTTACAGTGATGCCCAATTACCCATTTTTTCAAAAACCTGTCTACAGTAGTCCATCTTTGGTGATATTGACAAAAATAAACATTTTTGGCGAACCTCAATAACGATATTTGGACAATATTCTTTCAGTCCAACATAATGCGTTAAAATCTTAGTTACACTGGAAAAATGACAACCATCCTTAAATGATGTGTGAAGCAACTTTACTTTACTACACTATCGAACATGCTAACAGTGTTTGTTTTTCATTTGATGTCAGTGTAACAGCTCTTTAACTCTAAAGACCCTCCGCTCTCCTGTGACCTTTATAAACCTGCTCTAATCCAAAGTGTTTCATCATTGTTGTTGTTGTTGTTTCACTTTTATAACCGCACACACAAAGAACACTCTGCTCTCGATCACGTGACACAAACACTGTTCTCCACTCGCTGCTCTGCTCCACAAATCTGTGTCGTCTCTGTTCTTCTGCCACATGATGCCACTGTCAGACAAATAATTCTAATAAATGTCCTGTTCTTTTTTTGACACGTCTAAATATCGTTACATATCTTAAACTCCACTATTTTCGGCTTTAATGAGATCCAGATCTGAAGGAGTAATGTGAGTCTTAACCTAATGAAATCAGGAGAGCTTCATTTTTAGACCTATGTAAATGAATATGCAGTGTTAACAACTTCAATAAATATCCAAAATCTAATGCAGAGATTATTGTTTATAGTAGGATAAGATGCCAGTGATCACTTGTGAAAAGGAGTTAGACCTCTTTACCTCTCTGATTTAGTGTCCAAGTGTCACTTTCCCACAGAACGTCCACTGTACATCCAGTGTGTTTTAAACATACCACACATAATGTGTATGTAATCCATCTTCCCACACAGCACAATCATAAAGCAGCACTGTGCAACATGAGTGTGTAACACTTGACTCACATGACTGATCCAATCATCTGCTCCTGCTGTCAGCTCCAGCTCATAATCAATGCTCACTTTACAGCCACTATACAGCCTACGCAGGTCCAGCATCAGCGCTCATTCATCAGGTAAACCAGAGTCAGAGCAGGGCACAGGAGGACTGATACCCAGAAAGCTCAGAAACACATCTGTGACCGCTCTTTCTGTCTATTTACAACACTTCACCCACATTGCCTTGAATAGATTTATTATTGATCAGAAAGGCTGATGGGGCAGACTGGCAGCCTCACTTTTGTCAGGTCAGTCTGCCCCAGGGCAGCTACACCTTCAAAAAGACAAACATGTTACTTACTAGTTAAAGCTTTGTACTTTGACAGTACTTTGTCAATGTATTTTAAAGGAGAAAAGAATCATTTCTAACATTTTTTTTTACAATATTACAACATTATATTGTCCAATCAGTATGGTGAAAATAATCTACTGTATAGCTATAGTTACATTTCAATAGGGCTGGGCGATTTAGCCAAAAATCCTAATTGCGATTTTTTCCAGGAAATATTGCGATTGCGATTTTTTTTTGCGATTTTCTCCCACAGCATAAAGACAAGAGCAAAAGTAACACAAAATCAACAAATTATTATAAGAATTTTTACATTTTGCTAGAAATGTACCTGTGAAATGATTTTTGATTAAATTAGATCCAGTGTTGGGTGGAACGTAGTTACTGTAATTACATGTTTGAGTAACTAGTAGTGTAACTTAGTTACTGTGAAAAGACTTGTAATTAAATTACAGTTACTAACAAAATACTCTTATTCACTTTTAAGTAAAAAAATAAATAAAAAATCTACAAAGGTGACTTATTGTGTGAGATAAAACAACAGAGACACAGATCTGCAGCTGGAACAGTGCACAGAATCATTTTTAATATTGATTTTATTACTGAATTTGAATCTAAGCAACTCTTTTGTTGTTTGCCTTTGTTTAAATGCCAATATTACAATTTTAAATCCCATTTTTGATTGATGTTTGCAATAATGCACACAAAGTAATTCAAAACTAAGTTACTCTCTTGAGGCAATAACTAAGTAGTGTAACTAATTACATTTTCAAAAAGTAATGAGTAACTAATTACTTTTTCAATACATTTCCCCCAACACTGATTAGATCAACAAGATTAATTAACTCGTTTAATTATGAAGGTGGATAAAACTAGGCTATAGCCTAACCAGCTCTGCTTTTTACAGACATGAACCAGTTATACTGAACTTGTGCAAATTCATTCACTGTTTATTTTTATTTAAGTTCAAATATGTGATATCTGTAACTTATATTTCATTCCAGAGCTACTCAGTGTAAAATATGCTTTCATATTAAGCTAAGTGTGTTCCCCTTTAACTTTACGCACACGGCTCTCCACTACTGCTGCTGCTGCTTCTGCTTCTCCTTCTTCTCCTCTCCGTCTCTACTACTCACTCATCCAACGCTCCACAGACAGGACAGAAGGCGGGACGATTACCTGTCCCTGTCCACGCAGAGAACCGGAGTGCTCCGTGTTTGGAATTAAATAGTTTATCCTTCGTTTGGCAGCGCGTCACCGCGGACCACTTCATGTTACAGTGCGGACTCGTAACGCGGTGGGATTTTGAAGTCAGAGGCACACGCACATACGCGCTAAAAGGCAACGAGAAGCGATAGACATTCACCTGAAACAACTATTATGTCTATGTTTCGTGTCACTAACGAAGAGAGTTCGCGGAGAGAGTGGAGAAAAGAGAAAAAGAACGAGTACAGCGAGGGCTACTGGCTCATATCGTTCATCGCCGCTTTAAGCCCAAATCCTTTGCTGTAGTTTTGACAAGAGCACAGTTTTACACCTGTGAGCCTGGTATTGTCATTACATGTCGTCGATCTCATGAGCACACGAATTACAGAGAGAAAAGTGAAGCACAAGTCACGGAGGTGTCAGTGGAGCGTAACATGAAGCTGCAGACCGGAGGCGCTGCAGTCACACGGCCGCACTTACACGCAGCGCTTCAATTACTTCCAAAACAAAACTCACGTGGCCAATAATCGCACGTCTCTGCGATTACATAATCGCGTCTTGTCATATCGCGATATAATTGCAATGCGATTAATCGCCCAGCCCTACATTTCAAACAGGAAATCCTTCAAACAACCATACAACTTTTTTTCACTGAGGTGTTTCTCATGTCAGAAATTCAATTAGAGCACCATCTACTGGCTGCTGTGGAGACAAAGACATGGGAGATGAATAAACCAAGCTTGTCCCAACAAGGCTAATGAAAATTGAATGCAACTTGAAGACAGAAATATTGGTGTATTTAATTGACCTTTATTTAACCAGGGAAGTCCCACTGAGATTCAGAATCTCTTTTTGTATCTGTATTACTTATTTTATTCTACTTGAAAGCAAGTCATCATTATGAGCGTCTAAAGTAGATTCTACGCACACCACTTTTGAATTCTTAAAATCCCAAAAAAAATCCAATTATGTTAACATGCGTCCTTTATTAGCTTACATTTAAATTCGTCTTCATTCTCCAGGTGTTTAACACGAAGAAATCAATCACAGAATCCCAATTACTCCCATTACCTTCCTCACACAGCTCACATCGTACAGTCCTCAGCACGATCAATCATCCTCCTCTGGGATCCATTGTTTCAGTAACCCTGTGTCACCTCACCTCGCGCTCTGGGGAGGAAGGAAGTCTCTCTCTCCCAAAAAGAAAGCCTGAATGTTCCTGGGAACACATGTAACTCCGGGTAAGACAGAACAGACATGGTACAACAGAAGGCAGATCAAGGAATATGGGTTTTGCAATGTTTGGGGAAAAAAAGCTCGGAATAGATGACAAAGAAAAGGTTGTGTTGAGAAATCAAGAGGTAGGATCAAGTCTCAACTCAAGTAAGACTTAAGTCGTTGGTCTCAATGTCCAAGTCAAGCACCAAGTCAAAGAAAGACAAGTCCAAGTCAAGCACCAAGTCAAAGAGAGACAAGTCCAAGTCAAGTTCCAAGTCAAAGAGAGACAAGTCCAAGTCAAGTTCCAAGTCAAAGAGAGAACAAATCCAAATCAAGCACCAAGTCAAAGAAGACACGTCCGAGTCAAGTCACAAGTCCAAAGAGAGACAAGTCCAAGATAAGTCACAGTCAAAGAGAGACAAGTCCAAGTCAAAGAGAGACTAGTCTAAGTCAAAGAGAGACAAGTCCAATCAAGAGAGACAAGTCCAAGTCGAGATTCCAAGTCAAAGAGAGACAAGTCCAAGTCAAGAGAGACAACGTCCAAGTCAAGTCACAAGTCAAAGAGAGACAAGTCCAAGATAAGTCACAAGTCAAGAGAGACTAGTCAAGTCAAAGAGATCAAGTCAAAGAGAGACAAGTCCAAGTCAAAGAGACTAGTCAAGTCAAAGAGAGACAAGTCCAAGTCAAAGAGAGACAAGTCCAAGTCAAGTCACAAGTCAAAGAGAGACAAGTCCAAGATAAGTCACAAGTCAAAGAGAGACTAGTCTAAGTCAAAGAGAGACAGAGTCCAAGTCAAAGAGAGACAAGTCCAAGTCAAAGAGACTAGTCTAAGTCAAAGAGAGACAAGTCCAAGTCCAAAGAGACTAGTCTAAGTCAAAGAGAGACAAGTCCAAGTCAAAGAGAGACAAGTCCAAGTCAAGATCCAAGTCAAAGAGAGCAAGTCCAAGTCAAAGAGAGACTAGTCCAAGTCAATGAGAGACAAGTCCAAGTCGAGATCCAAGTCAAAGAGAGAACAAGTCCAAGTCAAAGATAGACAAGTCCAAGTCAAGTTCCAAGTCAAAGAGAGACAAGTCCAAGTCAAAGAGAGACAGTCCAAGTCGAGTGACACAAGTCTGAGTCAAGTCTCAAGTCAAAAACAAACAAGTTCAAATCAAAAACAGACAAGTCCAAGTCAAGTTCGAAGTCAAAGAGAGACAAGTCCAAGTCAAAGAGAGACAAGTCCAAGTCAAGATCCAAGTCAAAGAGAGACAAGTCAAGTCAAAGAGAGACTAGTCTAAGTCAAAGAGAGACAAGTCCAAGTCAAGAGAGACAAGTCCAAGTCGAGATCCAAGTCAAGAGAGACAAGTCCAAGTCGAGTGACACAAGTCTGAGTCAAGTCTCAAGTCAAAAACAAACAAGTTCAAATCAAAAAACAGAGCAAAGTCCAAGTCAAGTTCGAAGTCAAAGAGAGACAAGTCCAAGTCAAAGAGACACAAATCCAAGTCAAGCACCAAGTCAAAGAGGGACAAGTTCAAGTGAAGTCGCAAGTTAGAGACAAGTCCCAAGTCAACTATCAAACTGAGTTCCAAGTCCTGTTTTGAGTTTCAAGTCTTATAATGTACTAAATTACCAAATAAAATTTTCTTATATCTACAATTTTACTGATTTGAATAAATTATTCCGTTAAGAATACATTTTTGTACACAAATGTAGAAGTAAGAAGGGACATGTTTCTAGTTTGTTCATGTAAAATTATTCAACTTAATTCTGAGGAGAAGCATCAAGTCGTCTCAAGCAACAGAGCTCCAAGTCCCAAGTTGTTGTTTTTTTCCATTTTATCAAGTTAAGTCTCAAGTCATCAAAATAAGTCTTCTCAAGTCCAAGTCACACATCTCTGGACTGTTCTCTTGTCATTACTTTGCCTACATTTGGTTTTGAATTGTCTGTATTTAATTGTGACTATAACAAATAAAAAAATCATATAGGGTCATGTAGCCATTTTTTAATCATAAAAAAGATACATTTTGCTTTCTGCTAAAGTTATATTTCACAACTAAGAGCTTATCACTTCTTCTCCCCCCCCCCCCCCCCAAACAGTTGTTGTTGTTGAATATTCACAAAAGCCGTGCAGTAACCAAAACATTTGCACATCTGATCGTCTCGCTTTAAACAGCTTTCTTCTCAAATGATGTGTGAAAGAAAACAGATGGTGTTTGAATCCACTACATGAAAAAGTCGTGATAAAGATGGGTTACATGATTGTTATCTCCCAAAATTGAAAGTACAGTATGAAAGAAATGAAATCTTCCCCACTACAAACACAGATACATACAGACCGGCAAGCATTCACTCTCTTTTGTAGTGTTGCCAATTGACCCACACATGGTCCATGGATGTTTTTGGAGGGTAAATGCCGGAGAGAACCTCGGTAAGATGGGGAGAACATGCAAACTCTACCCAGGATTCAAATGCTTGATCTCTTTAATGAGAAGCAAGAGCTCTAACTAGGGATGCACCAATCCAGCTTTTCAGTTCCAAAACCGATTTTGATACTGTGGGTTTAAGTATCTTCAGTTACCCGATATCTAAAGATAACAGTAGCAGAAAGTTCTTTCAAAGTTGTCATCTGGACAGTGTTTCCAAAGATCAAGAGTCGAAACGTCTTGATCTTCGTAAACACTTTCCCGATGACAAATTTGAAGACTTTCTACTATGGATCACTCCTGGACAAAAGAGGGATTACACAGTCTTAGATAACACCGTAAGGGATGCAAATAGCTTTTTTCTTTCTTTCTTGAAACTAAGTGAATAGACGTATTTACTGTTAGTAAAATAAAGACAGCAATGCTCGCAAACTGTAGCTGTTCAAACTACGCAGGTGTTATTGTCAGTTAAACTCTCTTTAAAAGGCTCCCTTTAGCTAACGCTAAGCGACTCCCCAGAACAGGTACAGTTACTGGCATGTGAGCATGACATTAGTAAATGTCCTGATATTTAGCTACTTGTATTTGGTGGTAAAACTTGTACACAAAAGAAAAGCGGCAGACCAAACAAATTCCTTCATAAGTACGACTGTGTTAAAAAGAAAAGTACAGAAAGTGATTTCACACGGCACTGATAAAGATTTTTGTGTAATTTGTGTTAATTAATTATCAACAAAGGGAGAACAGCAGACTCACAGCAAACTGCACCTGTGTTGCATTACTTTGTGTATTCATCAGTTTGTGCATATCATATACTTCCATGAATTTGAGGCACTCCACTGTATTTGTTTTGTTAACCATTAGCATTAGCGATCCCTATTTGTTAGAGAATGGGCCCAAAAGTGCTATGTAACTGAAATGTACTGCTCAAATAACAACTTAACTTATGTAAATAAAATTTGAAAAAATTATGAGATGTACTCACAAACATGACATTGTCGGACCAATACCCCAATCCAGCAAACTTCATGGATCGGCACGACACCATTATTCGATCCCAGTATTGCATTACTATTAGTGGGCGAAATGTTTAAAAGTAACATCTATTTTACCGTTTGAAGGGCATAAATAAAGCATCAGATGGGCTGCAGCAAGAAACATGGATACATTTAATTTTGTACTGTCAACCACTATCAAGTCAAGGCTCAAGTCCATTAAATGAGTGACTTAAATCTGAATTAAGTCCAAGTCCCGATTTGCAAATCCACATCTGGGATTAGGCCTAAATAGCATATATGCTATTTATTTATCTATTGGTTTTTGTATATACAAAAAACAATGCTACCCAAACCCTAACCCTAACCCTTCAAAATTAAAAGGTGATTTCTCTTCTCTGATCAATTTTTCCATTTATCTGGTCTGCAAACCTCAATTATAACATTTAAAAACACATCCAATACATTTCTATTAGATTGTGACATATCATTTATAGTTGCCTAAATTGTTCAGTTTTGTCAATAGCCACACTGTAATAGCCTAGCTTTTTGTCATATACAAAACAATAACGAAGAATTACCAAGAAAAAACTTTACTCAAGTAGCCTACGGTCAATTAAATCATTGCTAAAATTAGTGGATTAACGTAACAATCCAACAATTCAAGACAAAGTAACTCACTTACAACACGCTTCATTCAGTTACTGGCCAATCACAAAATCTCGAAAGAAGCATCTCCAAGCCCAAGTTTCAACAAAATCTTACAACCAAATCCCACTCTACCATCAATCCCGATCCATTTCCATTTCCATCACTAATTACCATCAACCAAAATCGCTCCTAATTAGCCTACGCAGGTCAAAGCGAAACCGTACGCTTCCATTACCAACCAACCTCCAACCGCGAGTATAATCCAGCACTCGTCACTTACCAGTCTCCCAGAAGTACACCGACTTCCATCTTCCACCTGTCCCGATACTACCCTCCAACCGCACGTCAGCAGCAGCAGGAATGCCCCCAAATAGCTCCTTCTCGGCGGGGCGTCCCAATCCCGTACGTCCCTTCCAAGTTCCATGCTCCCGAAAGAAGAAGAAGTAAAATCCTGGGTAGTTTTAGAAGGTCATCGAAGGGTGAGTTAGGGTTTGAGTATAGGTAGGATAGTCTCCGTTAAATCCGGTGTGCGTAGGGTGGTCCCGTGCGCGCCGTGCTGGGATGGGGTACGTCCATAGCGTTTTGCACAGAGATGGTGCTCGGTGCTGCTCGTTGGAGAGTCGGAGGAGCAGTGGCGGTGTGCGCGAGGATGCAGTCGGTTCTCTCTCTCCTCTCTCTCTCTCTCCTCTCTCTCTTCTCTCTCCTCCTCTCTCTCTCTCTCTCTCTCTCTCTCTCTAATGCACTCCTCTCTCACCAGTCTAATCTTCTTGCTCGCCCGGGCAGAGCAGACAGACTGGCCGGCTGCTGATGCACACTGCGCCGGTGTTGTTGCGCTTTTCTCTCAGTTGGTTGGTTAAAGGTAAATAGTGATTATTGTCCAGGCTTTTATGCAATTTTAAAATCTTATCAGCATTTCTTGTTATATATCTCAAAGACAGACAAGTCGAAGACAAAGAGAGACAAGTCCATGTCAAGTCCCTAGTCAACAAGAGACAAGTCCAGGTCAAAGAGAGACAAGTCCAAGTCAAAGAGAGACAAGTCCAAGTCAAGTCCCTAGTTAACAAGAGACAAGTCCAGGTCAAAGAGAGACAAGTCTCAAGTCAAAGAGGGACAAGTCCAAGTCAAAGAGAGACAAGTCTCAAGTCAAAAAGAGACAAGTCCAAGTCAAAGAGAGACTAGTCCAAGTCAAAAAGAGACAAGTCCAAGTCAAAGAGAGACTAGTCCAAGTCAAAGAGAGACAAGTCCAAGTCAAAGAGATACAAGTCCAAGTCAAAGAGAGACAAGTTCATGTCAAAGAGACAAGTCAGAGTGCCACTAGTCAAGTTCAAGTCCTTTTCAAGTCTTTAAAATTAAACTACCAAATACTCTTATATTTCTAATCCAAGTCAAATCCAGGTCCATTTTACCAATCAATTCTCAAGTCATTAAAAAGTGACTCAAGTTTGATTCAAGTCCAAGCCATGACTTTCAAGTCCACATCTCTGTCTATGTTTACATTGTTACATGTTTACATACGAGGGAAAAAACACATACACAGAATTCACAAAATGTATGTATTTCTAGTCATTCATATATCAAATCAAATTAGTTTATTTTTGTATAGCCCAAAATCACAACAACAGTCATCTCTGAAGACTTCCCAAGACTGCAAACATGTATGCTAGATAATAAAACAATAATCATTCAGTGAAACAATAAACATTCAGATAAAACAACAAACATATTAGTTTAGTTTAGCCTTTATTTGAAGGGACAATGTACAGAGACATAATGCTCATAAAACAAAGATGATCTGCACCAGATTATAGCTACACAGCTAGTTTCCATCTGCAGTCTCTGAGGAAAATACAATAATCAATGCAATATTCAGTAAAATAGATAAAAACACACATTCCAAACACAACACACGTATCCTTTACATCATACTATCACAATATGGAGCAGTATGCTTCTGTAAAACCCTAACCCCTAACCCCTGTTAATACAACATTACATTCTTAAAATGTTACATATATGAACAGTACATTTCATATCTAAGATGCCATATATGTTCCATATCCCAATAATCTTCAAAACGTTTGTGTTTAGTCATTAGATCTGAGATGTTTTAAAAGTCAATGTTTACCACTCAAATTCAAAAATTGTACGCTGTGATTTTTTTTTTGTTGCCTGGTTTTAGGTCGTCCTAAAATGGCAACAAGACTTGTAATCCCTCATTCGTCCAGGAGTGACCATAGAAAGGCTTCAAAGTTATCATCTGGTCAATGTTTACGAAGATCAAGACGTTTTGACTCTCATCCCAAAAGTCATTCTCAATCAGATTGACTGATTTGTTGCTGCGATTGGCTAAGCACAAAAAAGGTAGACTCCACACCCAATCAACTCAACGTATTTCACTAAACACCGCCTTTTCCCAAACGCTTTCGGCAAGTCATGTTCCAGATAGATACTGTGGAAGAACTCAAATCGGAGTTCAACACAGATCTATCTGTCGTGAGCCGGGTTACCTGGAAACATGCCTAATCTATGGATTCAGAAACTGCAAGTGTGGGAATTCCACCAGGAGGCAGCTGAGAGACCCGAAGGGCTTCCCAACACATTTAACAGGGTCAAAAATGTTATTTAGTTCTGCTTTAAAGGACAACAATTATTCTTTGTGAAGTACTTAGTACTGCACTCAAACCTAAACAACTTCATAAAATCCGGTCTATTCTCTTCCTGTTTAAAGTTGCAGAACTTGTAAGCCTGCCTCTTCAGAGTGAGTAAAAGGCAACAGTAGGGTAACAAACCAAGCTCAATGATTTACCGAGATTTTTATGGTGTGAACACGACATTAGAGGGCTACATGTGTTTCATTCAAATAATCACAAATAAGCAAACAGTACATTGGCGGGACAAGGGGGTAAGTGAATATTGGGGAATCTTCAGAGCAGTCAAGCTTCAACACAACTTTGTGTTGTATCAATAATTACAAAACACAAAGCTAAGAACAATAAGTTTACACTTCTTCCCACATCCCTTTTGAGAATGTTCTATAACACTATTGTATAGGAGTTTTCTTTGTATGGCTTGTAATGTACTACGTGCTTGATGAACATACTCAAATAAATTCATTCAAAAACTGATTAAAGTTATCTTTGAATAACAAATCCTATTGAACCACTTAGTTTATTTTGAACAGAAGCAGTCAGAGATATGATCTGTGATAAGACACAACATGATGTGTGATATGTACAACAGTGCTTCATGTGAATATGAATGCAATATGATGCAATAGCACAAAACACAGCCTGTAACACTGATGGAATCACACTGTGTCTCATTTGAACTTTTACACATGATTTGTTGTTATAAAACACCAGGATTCATCAGTGCATGTCAGGCCTAGTGACATTTGATTTGTATTTACTAAAGAAGAGAACATGACTTGAGTGCTCTTACCTCTTTACCTTACAGTCCTATTTCTAACCCTCCCCTTATCGCCCATGCAGCCCTACTTTAAACACAATTTAGTAGCAAACAAACATTGATTTAGTGCTTAGTATCCTTTCTGAAGCCCTGTCCTTGTTGTTGGGTACATGAAGAGCAGTCATGTGGAGTAAATGAGCAGGTCCTGGAGGAGAAGCTTCATTAGTCAGGTCCTTTAGCTTCAGCGGTCGATAAACGTGTCGATACAGGCGTCTAATGTGCCACTTCTGTGTCAGCTGCTGTTATATCACTCATGCACTGACACGACTCGCATCAATACTGATTTACAATACTTCCTCGCTCTCTTTCTCTCTCCCTTTTTTCTCTCTTTTTTCCTACCCCTTTTACGCTTTTCCTCACTCCTCTCTTCTTCACTCTCTTTCTCTTATTCTGTCTTGCCAGCTTTTTCTTTCTGTTCTCCCTCATTGTGCCACTCTTCCATTTCTATTTTCTTTCTTCTTCTCTTCATCTTTCCTTCTTTTTTCATGCTGACAGCCCCCTTTCTTTCTCTCCACCTCTATCTATTTTCAACTTACAGTAACTATTTGTCTTTTGTTCTCTCTCTCTTCATCTCCCACCTCTCACTGTCTTTCTCTCACCCTCTTCGCTCTCTCTCTTCTTCTCTCCTGCTCTCCCACCACTTCTCTCTTTCTTTCTCTCCTTTTTCTTCTTTTTTTCATCTCCAATCTCTCACTGTCTTTCTCCCACCCACTTCTCTCTTTCCTCTCTTCTTCTCTCTCTTCTTTCTCACTCCATCCTCTACACTTCACATTGTCTTTCTTTCTCTCTCTCCACCTCATATTCTCTCTCTTTCTCTCTCTCTCTCCCCACCTCAGTCTCTCTCTTTCTCTCTCTCCCTTTCCCACCCCACATTCTCTCTTTCTCTCTCCCACCTCACAGTCTCTCTCTTTCTCTCCTACTTCACACTTTCTCTCTCTCTTCCACCTCACAGTCTCTCTCTCTCCTCCGTCTACCAACTCACACTCTCTCTTTCTCTCTCTCACCGAGCTTACACTTTCTTTCTTTCTCTCTCCCATTCTCTCCACTTCACATTCTCTTTCCCTCTCCCACCTCACATTCTCTCTCTTTCTCTCTCTCTCACCTCACAGTCCCTCTTTCTCTCTCTCCCTTTCCCACCCCACATTCTCTCTCTCTTTCTCTTTCTCTCTCCCACCTCACAGTCTCTCTCTTTCTCTCCTCCTTCACACTTTCTCTCTCTCTTCCTCTACCACCTCACACTCTTTCTCCTCTGTCTACCAACTCAACTATCTCTTTCTCTCTCTCTACGAGCTTACACTTTCTTTCTTTCTTTCTTTCTTTCTCCCATTCTCTCCACTTCACATTCTCTTTCCCTCTCCCACCTCACTTTCTCTCTCTCTTTCTCTCTCTCTCACCACAGTCTCTCTCTGTCTTTCTCTCTCTCTCCCACCTCAGTCTTTCTCTCTCTCCCTTTCCCACCTCACATTCTCTCTCTCGTTCTCTCTCTCCTACCTCACAGTCTCTTTCTTTCTCTCCTATTTCACACTTTCTCTCTCTCTTTCCCTCCCTCTCTCACCTCAGTTTCACTCAATTTCTCTCTCTACCCCAACCCCCCTCACTCTACTTCCCTCTCCCCACACCTCTCTCTCCTCCTGCATCTCTCTCCCTTTTCTTTCCCTCTTCTTCCCTCTCCCACATCTCTTTCTCTCTCTCTGTATCTCTCCCTTTATTCTCTCTCTCTCTCTCTACTTCCCCTCTTTCCCTCTCCCACGTCTCTCTCTTGGTATTTCTCCATTTTCTTTCTCTCCCTCTCCTTCTCCCATGTCTCTCACTCCCTCTCTCTGTATCTCTCCCCCTCTTGTCTCTCCCTCTCTCTCTGTATCTCTCCCCCTCTTGTCTCTCCCTCTCTCTCTCTGTATCTCTCTCCCTCTCATGTTTCGACAAGCGGGTATAGACCAGGTTGTAGGGGCCTCTGCTGCTGATCTCAGGGGCCCGGTGTAAGCTCGGTGCACAGATATCAGAGAGGAGCCAGCTTAACGTGGAGCGCGGGAAACTGACGAAAGGATCCGGGGAGTTTTATCCGAGATGTGAGTGAAGGAGCCAAAGTGAGACAGAGGCTGCACTGACAGGTAGGCTACACTCTTGCGTCATGTACAGGAAAGGAGATTTGGGAAACAAGTGGAAGGGCAAATAGGATGTGTTGTTTGAGTCATACACTTTTAAATTTGCTCTTGAGAACATTTAATTTGGCTTTTTCTGTTTAGAACTACAAAAAGCAAAGCAGAAATCCGCGATGTTTTTCAGTTCCACGTGATATTTTTTTCTTGTATTTTTTTATTCGGGAGCAGCCCATGTTGGTTTTTACACGGCGGAGGATGCGTGTCTCTGATAATCTGTCAATCACGGCCACAAAATCCCAAAGAGGGACATGGTGGCCAGACGATATCGTCTGGATTTTCCAGGCAACTCTGACTTATCAAATCAAGCACATTCAGAGCTGTTTTCCGAGGCTCAGAGAAAAAAGATCGAATCTCTCACTCCAGCTGTGTGTTTCACGTTCACGTTCTAACTAATTTGTGTGACTTTATCACTGCGGTATTACTGTGCCACAAATTATGAAGGCATTGTACAGAAATAAAAAACACAATTATAGCTCCTCTTACATGTATTCTGTCTATGCATTTCACTACCTCTTCAACATCTGTACGATGTACGGTTGTGCTAACCTGTCTAATCGCAAAAAAAGTTTATTTGCGTTCGCATTACAGAAGGATAATTTATTTAATCTAAGTTACTCACCCAGGCAAAAATGATACGGCAGTCTTTTAGAGCTTCCTTGGATCCAAAGTGTTTGACCCAAAATATTGTGAATGCTTTCATTTGGCTCAGTGCAGAAGGACGTCTGCCTCATTGCAGAGAAATCCTCCAGATGATATGAAAAGTCTGCCAAACTTCAAACAAACTTCAAACTCTAGAGGTCAGATATATGTACAGTCATTTTTCCAGATAACATGTTTGTCTGGTCCATTTAAGGTTAGGGTTAGATTACTAGATTACATAAACAGATCTTGTATGGTGGAGTTTTGTATGTGCTGTACAACCACCAGGCCCAGAGACTAAGACCCTCCAAAAAAAATCTGGCCCTTTAAACTAGTTTGAATAGCTTTGTCCTATAGCACTATAGAGACGAGGCAAAAGAAAAAGCTTAATGCACTTTTAGTAAAACCTTCTTCACCATGAAAACCTAAATAGTTGTTCCTTTTGCTATATGTTTTCACTTGGTGGCATAAAGTGTTCCAAAGTGTATTTCTGTTTCCATGGAATTGTGAATGTGACTTTCCACCTCCAGACTCACTCAAGCTTAAGTTAAAGCTTGTCTACTGGAGTTTATCTAGGAAAAGTAAAGCTGCTCACCTGAGACTCGGGCAGATGCTTACATAGATTGTATAAAAGGTGATAAAGTTGTAAACCTGTTTATGCTCCTGCTTTGCCTTGCACAGTGGACCTGCTGAATATAACATGTGTGGAGCGTATAGAAGCTCCCTATAGGACATATGCTGCGGCGCACACGTCACTGTGACAGGCGCGCTCCCACTCTCTGCATACGGATGACAACCTGCATGTGTGCGTATATCTCACACGTGTATTTTTAGCCCGTCGGCGCTGTCACAAGGCTGAAACAAAAGCTGCTGTTGGACTGTGGAGATACATGGAAATAGAATTGTGCGGCTGGTGGATAAAGAGATAAGACCAGATTCTCCTCCAGGGATGTTCTCGAGATGAAGCTGTGGAGTGGTTCATGCTAAACACACATACAGTGATTCGAATGGAGCAAACGTGACAAGAGAGACTTTTGAATAGGATTAAAGGCAAAACATCTTGGACTAAAAACATTGCTGAGTAAGTTTAGAGCAGTTATTTGATCTTTAAAATGAAGAAAAGACGATCCTACTTGTAATGTATTGACATTTGAAGATTGTCCCTCATGAGCCACCGTCCTTACTTACGTACGTACGTGCGTAGATCCTGTATTCCAATGTAATGTACAGTTGATAAGCGGCAATACAACATGCTGGAAGTTAAGCTCGGTCTCTCGCCTCTTCATTAATGCATATACATTTAAGTATACAACAAAACTGGCGACGAGGTACGGTACGGCCTCACGTTTGCTCACGTTCGGCGGAAGAAAGTTGACTTTCGACGCGCAAGTTTAGCGCGAAGACGGAGCTAATCGAGAGCTGTTTGGCTAGCGGGAGAGAGAAAAAAAAGTCCGCGCCACGCCACCACGGAGGTCTGAGCTACGCCGGGGACAAGGAAAATCCCCGCGGAGGAAAAGTGAAGTGACCGTAATAAACTGATAAGTACCGAAAACAACTGAAAGACAATAAAATGGCTGCTTTGGTCGGAAATATAGGACCATTTGATGAAAGCACTGAACAGTGGAGTTCATATACAGAACGATTTGACTATTTTGTGTTAGCTAACAAGATAGACGCTGAAGTGCTTGTTCCAACGTTTCTGAGTGTTGTCGGAGGGAAAACGTTTAATCTGCTACGCAGTTTGGTGCAACCAGCAAAGCCCGGAGACAAAACTTATGCTGAAATCGTTGAAATATTAAAGGACCACTATGCACCCAAGCCACTGATCATAGCAGAAAGATTTCGTTTCCACAAAAGAAACCAAGAAGATGGTGAATCTGTGGCTCAGTTTGTAGCTGTATTAAAGCGGTTATCAGAACACTGTGATTTTGGACTGTCACTAAATGACACAATACGTGACCGGTTAGTTTGTGGGTTGCGTAGTGAGGCTATTCAAAAGCGCCTACTAACTGAGACAAACTTGACCCTGAAAAAGGCCACAGATATTAGCACGTCGATGGAGATGGCTGCAAAAGAAGCGCAACAATTAAGTGCATCAACTCAAGTACACAAAATGTTCACACAGCCAAAGAAAGAGGCAGGAACAAGTCAAGTGTGCTATCGTTGTGGAAAACCAGGGCACCAGTCCAACGAGTGCTGGTGTAAGGACTTGGATTGCAGAAATTGTGGTAAGAAAGGCCACATTGAACGTGCATGCAGGAACAAAAAGATGCAAACAAGCAAACAACAAAAAGTAAAAAAGAAAGCTGGTTTTCACAAAAAGAAACATGTGAACAAAATGGAACTTGAACATGAGGATGCGAGCTCTGATTCAGATGAAGTGCATGTTTTATCCATCAGGGATGAGGATGATGACGGATACTGGGTTACGCCACTGCTGGAAAAGAAACCAGTGCGGATGCAAATCGACACAGGCACACGCGTATCACTAGTATCTGAAGTTCTGTACAAAGAGAAACTTCAACACTTGCCACTCAAAGAGACTAAGCTAAAGTTGAGAACCTACACTGGCGGTCATGTCCAAGTGTTAGGAGTTGTGGACGTCACAGTTGAACACAACAACCAGAAACAAGTCTTGCCACTGCACATTGTGTCAGGCAACCGTCCCGCCTTGCTAGGTCGCAAGTGGCTCAAAAGTTGAAACTGAACTGGCAGGAAGTGTTCATGGTAGTTGACAAAGAAACAAGCCCCCTGAATGAGATTTTAAAAAGGTACCCAAAAGTGTTTGACGGTGAACTTGGTAGCATGAAAGACATTACAGTTAAACTGGCAGTTAAACCAGACAGTACACCCAAATGTCTCAAAGCTAGACCTGTACCATATGCCATTAAGCCAAAAGTTGAGGCAGAGATTGATAGGCTAGTGAAAAGTGGGGTGCTGGAACCTGTAAGCACAAGTGAGTGGGCTACACCCATAGTTCCAGTTATGAAAAAAGATGGTAGTCCTAGGATCTGTGGTGATTTTAAAGTCACAGTAAATCCAGTTTTAACCACAGAGCAATATCCGCTACCACTCATAGATGATCTTTTCTCAGGCTTAGCTGGTGGACAAAAGTTTAGCAAGATAGATTTGTCTCAAGCGTACCTCCAGATGCATGTTGAACCAAAGTCACAGGAGCTGTTAACTATAGTGACACACAAAGGACTGTACAGATACAAGAGACTTCCTTTTGGGATCACTTCAGCTCCCGCTTTGTTCCAAAGAGCAATGGACCAGATTTTAAGTGGACTTTCAGGTGTTCAGTGCTACCTGGATGATCTGCTTATCACAGGACCAGATGAGCAGACCCACTTGAGAAACCTGGACGAAACACTGAAGCGACTGGAGAACTACGGATTAAAAGTTCGGAAAGACAAGTGTGAGTTTTTCCAACCATCGGTCGAATATTTGGGGCACGTCATTGACAGCAGAGGTCTCCACAAGGCGCCATCAAAAGTCAAGGCGATTGTGGATGCTCCATCACCAACTAATGTAAGTCAGTTAAGGTCATTTCTTGGATTGCTGACGTACTATGCAAGATTTGTACCGAACTTGGCAAATAGACTGAAACCTTTGCATGAACTGTTAAACAAGGCAACAAAATGGAGATGGACTGAAAAATGTGAGAATGCGTTCAAAGAGGTGAAGTTGGCTCTCTCCAAATCAGAAGCCCTCGCTCACTTTGATCCGCAACTGCCTATCCAACTGGCCTGTGTGCCTTACGGGGTTGGCGCAGTCGTGTCTCACATAATGCCGTCGGGGGAAGAGAGGCCAATTGCTTTTGCATCACGGACCTTGAGCAAAGCAGAAAGCAATTACGCACAGATTGAACGTGAAGCACTGTCTATAGTTTTTGGAGTAAAGAAATTCCATCAGTATCTATATGGCAGAAAGTTCACACTACTGACCGACCATCGACCTTTAACATCTATTTTTGGCCCTCACACAGGCATCCCCTCCATGGCAGCCAGCCGTATGCAACGATGGGCTCTGCTCTTATCAGCCCACCAGTACGAGATCAGGTACAGAAAGTCTGATCAGCACCAGAACGCTGATGGACTCTCCAGGCTACCGCTGCCCACCAAGCACAGTGAGCACACACAAGCTGAGATTTTTTACTTCAAAGAAGTGACAGCTACTCCTGTAACCTCCGCTCATGTAAGGAGACACACACGCACTGACCCTGTGCTCTCCGAGGTTATGGACATTGTCACTCGTGGAAGGGGAGGAGAAGTGACACAAAAGTTAAAGCCTTACATGGTGAGACGAAATGAACTTTCAGTACAGTCTGGATGTTTATTGTGGGGCTATCGTGTCATCATTCCGCCTCCTTTAAGAGAGAAACTGCTTGCTGATCTTCACATCGGACATTGTGGAGTTGTACGAATGAAAGAAATAGCACGCAGCTATTTCTGGTGGCCAGGATTAGATGCAGCTATTGAGGAAAAAGCAGCATCTTGTTCTGATTGTCAAAAGCTGAGAAACCAACCACAACTGGCACCCTTACATCCGTGGGACTGGCCAGAGGAACCATGGCAAAGAGTCCACATTGACTTTGCAGGGCCACTCGAAAATCACATGTTCCTCGTAGCAGTGGACGCCCATAGCAAATGGCCTGAAGTCGCCATAATGAAAAACACCTCATCAGAGAAAACTATTGAGGAGCTCAGGTCAATGTTCAGTCGCTATGGTCTACCCCAACAACTTGTGAGTGATAATGGCCCGCAACTAGTTTCTGAGGAGTTTGAGACGTTCATGGTGGAGAATGGTATTCAGCACATCAAATCTGCACCGTATCATCCAGCCACAAATGGACTTGCTGAAAGATTTGTGCAAACCATGAAACACGCACTGAAATCTTCTTCTAGCTCCCAGTCTCTCAATCGTAGACTTAATGCTTTCCTGTTGTCCTATCGAAACACACCACATGCAACTACGAAAGTGTCACCTGCTTCAGCCATGTTCAAACGACAACTTCGAAACCGATTTGACTTGCTGAGACCCCAAAACACGAAAGACACTGTGCGCCTTCAACAAAAAGCTCAAATGGACAGACGAGCAAAAGCTAAGTTCAGGAGATTTGACACTGGAGACAAAGTCTTGGCTCGGAACTATACCAGCGGTTTAAAGTGGAAACCTGCAACAGTTGTAGCAAAAACAGGTCCTGTGTCCTACACCGTGGAAACTAACGACCATCTCATCTGGAAACGACACGTGGACCAGCTGCTCGACTCAACGGCATCACGTGACGATACACGTCATGTACCACCTACTGTTCCAGAGTTGGAGTTGTGCCAGGAACCTCCTTCTTCTACTGAGGAACCACAAAAACAACGTGAGAACATTGACAGTGTTCCAGGTACACCTAAGCCCAAACAGTCACCTACTCCAGAGACTGTTTCCAGTCCAAAGCTTTTGCAAGCTTCACCTAAAGTGACTGTTCATACTTATCCAAAACGGGACAGACGACCTCCCGACAGATTATCGTTGTAGCTATAGCAACTGACCCGGTTCTATGGGAAAGAATAATCCCTGGGTTCAGTTCAGATTGAGGTAGTCTACCCTCTTTCTGTAGTTCAGGACAAAGTTCAGATGCAAGTAAAATAAAAATAAAAAGTGTTATATTGTGTTATTGTTTTGTAAAAAAAAAAAAAAAAAAAGTATTACAAATGTTAAATGTTACTTTTGTTAAGGGAACATCAAAAGTAAAGGGGGAGGGATATGTAATGTATTGACATTTGAAGATTGTCCCTCATGAGCCACCGTCCTTACTTACGTACGTACGTGCGTAGATCCTGTATTCCAATGTAATGTACAGTTGATAAGCGGCAATACAACATGCTGGAAGTTAAGCTCGGTCTCTCGCCTCTTCATTAATGCATATACATTTAAGTATACAACACTACTGGACTAGGACTCTGAGGAGAACGACACATGCAGCGAGTCTAGAAACTTCCTCTTCTGTGAGCGAGTGAAAAGTGTCTATACACTGTTAGACTTTTTATTGTATTTTTGCGGTAACTTACTGGCAACAAAGTGCCAGTAAGTTACCGTAAGAACATTGCGGTAACTAACTGGCATTTTGTTGCCAGTAAGTTACCACACATAACAATTGCGGTAACTAACTGGCATTTTGTTGCCAGTAAGTTACCGCATACAATTTTTGCGGTAACTAACTGGCATTTTGTTGCCAGTAAGTCACCGCATACAATTTTTGCGGTAACTAACTGGCATTTTGTTGCCAGTAAGTCACCGCATACAATTTTTGGGGTAACTAACTGGCATTTTGTTGCCAGTAAGTCACCGCATACAATTTTTGGGGTAACTAACTGGCATTTTGTTGCCAGTTAGTTTCCGCATATAATTATTGTGGTAACCAACCATATATAATAATTCAGGTAACTAACTGGCATCTTGTTGGCAGTAATTTACTGTAGAAAATAATTGCAGTAAATAATTTTAAATTTGAATGCTTACAAAAATGGTACCATATACTGCAGCACCATATACTTACCATATACTTACAGTATACTTACAGTATATGGTGCTGCAAGGAATACCATTTTCTTAGTAACAGCAGTTTGCAATTTTATCTACGTAAACAGGACTTTACCACATTTTTTAAAGTGACAACAGTAACATATTTCTGTAGTAATGAGGCCTGACCAAAAATGAATGGCATCCACACAGCTTACAAAAAGAAAAAAAAATTGAGATAAAAAAGTCAGACTACAGTTAAGAGACTGGTTTTTTTTTTGCTTTTTTTTTGCATTTGCTTTAATGAAAAGATGAGAAGTCATGTCGCCAAAACTGTCAACTGTTTTTTACAAAATTAATATTTGAAATACAAAACCACATAGAAATTGTGCAACAAATATTATAACAATGTCACAACAACAATAAAAACTCAAAATTAAGCGTTCCCAAAATTTCCCCCTGAAAAGGTTTTTAATGTGAGCAAGGATTTCTAGTTTACAACTCCATTCAGACTATTTTAAGATCAACCTGTTTGACGTTGGAGTTTTTTCTCATTGCCACTGTTTTTGAAGCTACAGTCTACATTCTAAAATTTTGGCTACAAACTAGGGCTGCTTGATTATGATGAAAGTAATAATCCCGATTATTTAAATCATGATTGAAATCACGATTATTCAAAACGATTATTTGCTTAGAGAGACTGCAGAGCGTTAGTGCCATTTATGAAACGAGTGAAGTCATAAAATGAAACATGTGACAGGTCTCATAGAAATAAACTGTTGTAAATATATTATGCAACTGTAAAGAAATCACCTGTTTTGAAGGAAATTAATGAGCTCTTATAAACAGATAAGTTTACGATTATGCGATTACACAATTTTTGTGAACGATTACAGCAATAATAGTAATTGAAATTGAAATTTGATTAATTGCACAGCCCTACTACTTTAATTAGATTCATATTTTCAAAAAAAAAAAAAAAAAAAAAAAAAATCAACTTACAATTTTGCTATGCCCATTATAGCATTTACAAATATGCTCTCTAATGTTATCATGTGCTTTGACTGACATAAAAACATAACTAAATACAACTTAAATTTGTTCATCCACTTAAGTTCTGATAAGCAATATTTTAATAAAAATAAATAAATCTGAATTTTATTTTTTTCTAGTTTTATGAAATAGTCAGAGATGGTGAAAGTTTGACACGAAGTAATAAATGGATGCAAATACACAGATGTGACTGTCAATAAGCAAGTCACAAAACAACATTTTGATTATTTTGTAATGTATTTTTAGTAACACATAATTCAAAATTTTTATAATCTAAAACACAAGACCACACTTTTACCATCAGGATGAACCAAACCATTAACACTTTAGTGAGAGTGGATCACCGCATAACAACCACTGTGTTTATTAACGGCAACAGTATTGCCACAGATGGTCACGAGACATGCGTGTTCGACTACCTTTACAGGTCTGGCAACTCCAGATCACAAATCTACGGTACACTGCATCTCCAAGATACAAAACTCATTCTAGCTGTCTCTCATCCCACTAACACACTGGACACTTTGTGCTCAGCTTAAGCTGCAAGATCAACCCACCAAACACTGTGTACCAGCATACTTAAACCTACAACAATCACCCTGATTAAAACTACCTCAAACAACAGACTGAACACTATTAAATTGTTCTACATCAAACTGTGCACAACACTTATCTTGAGCTGAACAGAGAAGGTTGACTCGTTGCAGAAGGTGGGCTGCTGCTGCTGCTTGAAAAAGGCCAGGAGAGCTGAACTCCTAGAGAAAATACAGAAAAACATTTTATTAATGCTCTTCCCTGTGCAGTTTTTCGTAGTCATTCTATCTCATACCATATTTAAATTTCATACAACAGATTTTTTTTTTCCACAAGTTTTTTTCTTAAGTATATAACTTACTTGAGCAATGACAATCGCTGACCCTCACTGTTTGGTGCCTGGAACTGGTAAGTGACATTTCTGGAGTCACCTCCACATCTCCACACTGCAATAACAACAGATAATTATTTTATGCTGTGTTCAAAATTATAAGATAAAGAACAGACAAAAATCAAAACAAACCTTGTCCTCCATAACAGCATCCAGCACATCCCCGCTGGTAGGGGACGTTCCTGGTGTCACATCCACCACAATTGCCTCCCCCTATAAAACAATACAATCATTAGAAAAACTACGTAAACAAAACACTCAGTAGATCTTTATCAGCATCTTTACAACCACACACACCTGGACCTCCTCTGGTGCAGAAGAGGAGCTGGCAGGTCTCACCTCCACAACCACAGGTGTTGCCTCCACCTTCAACAATATACATAAAATGCATTGATCTGAAATAACAATTAAAAATAAAGCAAACTAAGTAATTGATCATTTAATTCCAATCACCTGCTGCTTGGACCGGCGTGTTTTTGAAGCAACGATCTTGCAACGTCTCAGTTGAAGACATCTAAATGCAAAAAGATACAAAAAGTACATCGCACACCAGACAATTGATTACTTTTGTCAAAAAACAAATGACACGTTCCTTCTTTCTCGAAGGAAAAGTGGCCATAAAAAACAAGACTGAAGATAACTCAACAAATTTAATTTGACGATAATATTTTGGTCAGGAAATTACAGTACAGTGTACCAGAATATTCTTTGTGGTTAGTTACTGTAATTTGCAATGCACCATGGGAATGATTTACTTTTTACAGTAAGTTACCAGATTATTTTTCAAATTTGTTGTAAGTTACCGTAAAATTCCAAAATTGCCCATAATGCATTGCAAATTACAGTAACTAACCAGAAATAAAACTTCTGGTATGTTACCAGGCATTTTTGTGGTACTATACTGGGAAATTACAGCAAGGGCTAACAGTGTAACAGTTGGTTTGAAGATGAAAAAGACAATGAAAAAGACTCTGAAATCTAATGAAAACAAGGAGTTTCATATGTCTTTTAACTCTTTCAGTGCCAGCCCTGTTCTCGCTTTGATCCTCCTTCCCTGCCAGGCCTTTTTGCTCTTTTTAAACAATATTCACAGCTCCACGAAAGCTTTGTGTAACTGGAATCATGACATGTACATCAAATGAGACCTCTAACTGTCTACTTCATTAAAAAAAAAAAATTGTTAATCTGTTTTCTTTTTATAGGCATTTCAATTCCTTGTTTTCATTAGATTTCAGCGTTCGACGAGAAACTTATGAAATAAGGGTCTTTTTCTATATTAAACTTCATGTCAGTGTTATTTTCCTCTGTTCTACTTTTTGGTGAAAGAATATGAACCACTACAATGAAATAATGTCTTTAGGATAAAATATATGAGGTTAGCATGATTAAAACACTGAGAACATGTCTTTTTCATTTTTAAACCAACAAAAGCTGTTACAGACGAGAAGGCAGCTGCACTTTTCTACTTTCTGATGCAGATTCTATAGATTCAGCCTCTGTCATGGAGCATAGATTATATTGAACCTCCAAACATGAAGAAAGCCAGTAGTTTGACTTCTTCTGACACTCTTCACTCGCTCACAGAAGAGGAAGTTTCTAGACTCGCTGCATGTGTCGTTCTCCTCAGAGTCCTAGTCCAGTAGGATCGTCTTTTCTTCATTTTAAAGATCAAATATTACTCAACAATGGTTTTAGTCCAAAATGTTTTGTCTGTAATCTGTTTGAAAAGAAACCCGGCCTCCATCAGGTAAACACAGCCAAATGTGCTGGAAAAGTCAACACTTGTATTTTCCGGTCATGTGACCTTCTCTGGGTTCTTGTGCTCATCCAATTCCTCCCTCTGCTGGTGAATCTGTGAAACTGCAACATGTATTTGAATAGATAAAGGCAGCATGTGCATCAGAGAGCCCGACATTACTGCAGAGAATAAAAGTCCAATGAAAGAAATATCTATGTTTGGCTTGGCTATACAATTACTGATATTTTGTCTCCTTTTCAGGCAGAACTAAGAACAAACACAGTTAATCAAAAAATATGGTCCAGCCCATGGCCCATTGACCATGATGGGCCAATTGGTATTGTTTTGTGGCCAGAATGAATGATGTGATTGGCCTTAAAGAGGACCTATTTTGTAAAATCCACTTTTCTGAGTTTTTAACTATAACAGTGTTCTCTCAACATTAGTTTACCAAAAGTTGTATTTAAATTGATTCATGCATGTTTGAATAAACTTGTATTGTTCTGCAGCTGATTCTCCAGTGCTCAGAAATTCCTGTTGGCACCTACCACCTATCCCGCCCATTTGTCTGTATTTACTTGTGATTAGTCAAAACAATCTGAATCCAAGTACAACATATGAGTTCAAAAGACAGGGCTTGTAAATTCTGCAGTTTGAACAGGAAGTCAATTTTTATTTCCAAATCGTTTTAAATCTTTTTTTTTTTTTTGTAATGTAAAATATTGATCTACATATGTTCTAATTTATTACTAAATACACATTAGGTCTCCTTTAACTGCCACTCTCCTTCCCAGATCTGCCCAAGCTAATCACCTTCCCTAGTAATCACCGACAATGGCTAATTTCCACTTTTATAAGGTTAATTGCTGCAAAACAAAAGCTACACAGACAATCATCAGGTGTTCTTCTCAGTCTGAACGTTGAGAAGCATTTTTATAAAGCGCTTTTCCACATTTACTGATTTTGGTGCATAACCTCTGCAGCAGCCAAGCGCTCGGAGGAAAAGGAAAGAACACAGACTTGATTGAGGGTAAACAGACGGCTGTCAATCAAAGTGTGATTGTGCTGTTCCACTGTGGCACAGCAGGAGGTTTGATTACATACATCCTCCAGCTATGATTCATGTTCACCACTGTTTATATTCTCTTCTCTCATTATATACTATTGTTCCACTTCAAGAACACACAGTACACAGTAATAGGAAACTAAGATTAGCCATTGTACTGAAAGGTTTTACATTGTGCACAGGCTGGACTTTTAACACTGAATATACAACTTGTTATAGATTTTATTGTTTGCTTTGGAAGAGCAGGATTCTTCAACATTTTTCCCAGAGAATTATTTTGCAAGATGAGTTTCTGTTCAGTGCAAGCCATTTATTATCTATGGGCTGGTTAGTCAGACGTGTGAGTTTTTAAAAGGAAAAAAAGAAGTGTAAAATCCCTGTCAGTCCGAGTCAGCTTTCCCTTCTGATGTTTGATCAGAGTGTGATGAGCTGTAGTGGTGCTGGTGTCTTTAAAATGCATCAATACAGACAGATTTCTGTGCAATTTGACTGAAAACCGCTTCACTGCATGAGCCTCGAGCGGGAAAAACACGCTTGGAGCGTATTTTGGGTTGGCGAGCAGGCTTCGGCGCTTTGTTGTGCTGTGTGCAAGGTCTGACCCACGAGGTAGGCGCGTAAGTGAAAGAAGCCTGGCACCTGCCTGCGCAAGGCATTTCGCCTGCCGTTCCGCTCCAAAATCCTTGTGCGTGTGTTTGGCCCCTGAGACGTCAAGTTACTAAAATGTGTAAGTTTAGGCAGGTTAAAATTAGAATCAGGGTTTGGTTAATTTTCATAAATAAGAACACATCTTATCAACCCTCATAGAAATGAACTGGGACTGCGATGTGTACCCTAATTACGCAAAACAGCTGTGAACTCATACTAATCATATGTATTACAATGTGTGGAAAATGCACGCTTTCTTGTGAAATCGGGCTCCAATAATACATGCATTTTCAATTGAAGAGGACATACTTTGTGAAAAACGTTTTTCTGATTTTGCAACCATGTCAGTGTCTCTCATCCTTAGTTTAGTCACAGTATTTGCATTGATTCATTCATGTTTGGGTAATCTTGTGATGACAAAAAGATTCAGATTCTATCTAAAATAGCACAATAGCTGGGGCTTATCATTTCTGTAGTTTTAACAAAAGTCAGTAGTTTAATTCTTTGTCATTTTAGATCAGTCTATGATCATATGTTGCCACACTGAAAAACACCAATAAAACAGAACACATCTCCTTTAGTGAAGAAGCTGAATGTGTTGTTTGAAATGTGTTTAACAAAGACATTCCAAAACAATAAATATATATAAAAAACAATAATTTATTTGACTCTTGTTTGGATATAATTTGACAATGAGTTTAAGATGTTCAAATTATGTTTTCAAGTTACATGTGTGAGTGACAATAACTTAACAGTCTCACAGAAATGCGTATAGACCCATTTACTGTTAGTAACAAAGATGCTGCGCGCGCTAACTGGAGCCTGAGTGGTGCCCAGTCTCAGGCTTTTCAAGCTACGCAGGTGCATTTTCATTAAAAAATCGCAAAACTCTCTTTAAAAACTCAATTTAACGAACAGCAAGCGACTCCAGATCCATGTACAGTTATCTACTGAATGTTAGCATGACGTTAGTAAGTGTCCCGACATTCAGCCACCTGATATTTACTTATATTTGATGGGAAAAACTCATGTGCAGAAGAGAAAAGCTTTGATCATACAAATCCCTTGATGAGTTTGACGACGTAATGTGCAGAAAAGCACAGGAGGTGAGTTACCGTGACATTGCTTAAGATTTTACTTAAGTTGTGTTAATTATTTATCAATTATCAGTGGAGAATTAGACTCACAGTAAACTGCACCTGTGGCATTATTTTGTGCTGATTTCTACAGAAGATTATTGTATAAAAGACTCCAAGGATATACTTACATGACTCTGAGGTGATGTATTTGTTTTGATAGTGATCCTTCATTTTTTCTATAGATTTTAGCGCCAAGCTAGTTAGCCCGAAAAATCACGATATATAAATGTGTCACTGGTGCAAACCCAAGGAACACATTAGGAATGGTCAGAGCTTCGTTTGAAATCATTGTTAAGTTTCTAACTGTTTAATATCGTTAGAACAGCTGACTTGTTTTGTATAGAACTTATGGGAAACTCTGCGGAAGGCACCCGTCGGCTCCGCCCCCAAAATGACGTAGGCTCTGAACGGTCTATATAGACCGCGACATATTTTGGCGCACCACGAGCATGTTCTTGCCCGTTTTAGCGTCTGTTAAACAGTGTCTCTATTTGACGATGTGAAAAGCATCAAATAGAGACATTCTTTCTTAGCGTCTTATAAACAGGTTGAAGTCACACGGGGGTTTAACAGCTAAATTTAGGATGCAAAAAGTGTGTAAGTTTAGGTCTGGGCTTGGAGTTTTGTTCATATTCCAAAAACTTTTTGCATCCACCACAGAAAAGAACAGGGACAGTAACATGTATCACAGACATGCAAAAAAGAAGAAATTACACGGTTTACATACACATTTTTTGCATAGTATACACATGCATTTACATTTGTGTGGTATCGAAGGATTTTTTGTTTATGCCTGAAGAAGGAGTCACAGCTCATAGACACACAGTCGAAAAAGCTTCCGTTGTCAGTTAACTACAAGAGTTTATCACTGTGAAAAAACTAAAGTTATGCTGCTAAATCAACATTTGGGAATGAAATTTGATCCTACGACCCTTAAAAGTTACATCCAGGTGAAAAAAACGAGAAAAGTGCTGTCTCAAGCTTCAGGAGACAGACGTCTGTCAGACCAGTTCAGACCTGATTAAAACAGTTAGCTCTCGTCCCTTTCATTGTTTTATTCAAAGAAGTTTCCCCATGTAAGCAGATGGAGAGGAGTTATTTTCTGCATAATGCATGCGCAGTAGGGCGGAAAGTGATGTTGACCGAAAATTCCTCTATACATACACATTTGCGTGACATACACATTTAAGTCTGTGTGGTTTACATATTTATTTATATTTGCGTGGCATACATACACAATTAAAGTTGTGTGGTATACATACACATTTACATTTGAGTAATGTCTGGATATAACAGATGATCTATTTTAATTTTTGAAGATATTAAATGGACACAAATGAAAAAAGTAAATCATAAGCTCAGTGTAAGAACCTAATTTTGACATCATAATCAAGATTATTGTGCAGAATCAACATTAATTATTTCTACAAACGTCTTCTTTTTATACAGTACAGACCAAAAGTTTGGACACACCTTCTCATTCAAAGTCTTTTTTATTTTTATTTTCATGACTATGAACATTGTAGATTCACACTGAAGGAATCCAAACTATGATAACACATGTGGAAGTATAATACATAACCAAAAAGTGTGAAACAACTGAAAATATATGTCATTTTCTAGGTTCTTTTTCTTTGATTACTGCTTTGTTGCATTCTCTGATGAGCTTCAAGAGGTAGTCATCTGAAATGCTCTTCCAACAGTCTTGAAGGAGTTCCCAGAGATGCTTAACACACATTCTTTTGCCTTCACTTTGCAGTTCAGCTCACCCCAAACCATCTGGATTGGTTCAGGTCTGGTGACTGCGGAGGCCAGCTCATCTGACGCAACACACCATAACCTCCTTTCTGGTCATTCATAGTTTGGATGCCTTCAGTGTGAATCTACAATGTTCATAGTCATGAAAATAAAAAAGAATCTTTGAATGAGAAAGTGTGTCCAAACTTTTGGTCTGCATGTTATAAGTTTTATAGTTTCCTATATATTCTGTGTGATGCAACTAAGGCTCCAGTGCTTAAGTCCTGTTTACTGGGAAAAGTTGTTTAAATTTTTTCACTGTTCTGTACTTGCGTCATTTTCTTGTATACTTTTCGTCTCCTTCTCAGATGTAGGTCGAGAGAGTGTGGGACTGGAGGTAGATGTACTTAATCTGTGGAGGGGTGTGTGACCTGTAATCCATCCTAAGTCGTGCTGCTGGGACGTCCTAATCAGATCATGCTCGGGACACAACTATCATTAGCCTGCACTACGCACCACCTCTCACCTGCTTCAATACACTTCCTACAGAAGTTCAGAACCTGGCTTGACAATTGACTGGAGGAAATTTAGGTTAAGGCACGCTTTAGTCTAAATGTGGTCTCTGCATTTAAAACCATTCTTCAACCTGTCAGCTCCAATGTTCACTGTGGATTCACCTACAGACCTTAAGCTTGTCTTGTAAACGCAAAATACACATTTCAGTCCTTGCTCTTACCACCAGAAAAAGCCTCATGGTTGTAAATATACATCAAGTCAAACTTAAAATCAATATTCTCCTCTTTGCAACTTTTCTCATCCGAACAACATTCAAATATTTAAGAAGCAAATGCAGAATTGAGCACGCAGATAAGACGTTATGGAGCGTGCATTGTCTCTCTTTCGGGACAATGACGGGACGGATCCTCAGCTTCTCTTTCATGTGTCTGGCGGTAGAATCTGGGACAAGGATCCATGCTGCTCCTGCTGCTCTTCATTTGCACAACATTACAGCAAAACAAACTTACAAATGAACAGGCGGAGGAGGTGCAACATCCAGGGCTCTGAAGTCTCTGTTTCTGCGTGTGCTAATAATACAGACCGAATTACCAAAGAAGGGAGTATAGGTAATTCTACGTACTGATTTTTTCTGAAAACGGGATTACTTTTTTGTTTGTTTACTGGTTTTGTGGCCTGTCTTTGGAGGGCAAAAATAGATAATAGGCTTTGTAAAAAGCTGTTCTACAATTGCTGTGTCAAACATGAAGGATCTGCACTGAGCTAAGAACATTCTGTATTGGTTCTACAACAAATGCCCTATCTTTGCCATGATCTATTCATGACCTCATCGAAAAATCTATCAGATTGTCAACCACTTGACTATTTATTTACTTTTAAAATGTATTAATCTCTATACACTTTCAGCGACCCCCGTCTGTGACAAGGCAAACAGGAAAGCACCGTGAAAGCACCCTCGTTGTTCTTTTAAATTGTTTTTTTTTGGCCAGCTCACATATCTGCTTTTGTTTTATGGAAGACAGCACTATGTGAAGTGTATTTGTTTGCACCTTGCCCAAGTCACCAAGAGCAAGTACTGCTTGTTCCATGGAGACAAGTTCTAAATATTCTACTTTCCATTTGTCAAGATGGAAGCAATTTGGTTTCCGCACTTTCCAGTTGCTAGAAGTGTGTGTTTTACAGATAAAAAGGCAAGTGCAATAAGTTTTTGTATTATTTTCGAGTCCACTCCTTCGACTTTTTTTTACCAGTATGGCTGTGGCTGTGTCTAACTGGAAATCAGTATTTAATATTTTGCATATGAAGCATGTAGTGTGGGGTTTGTGCACCTGGCCAGTCACACACCTGGCA
The DNA here is from genome assembly GCA_038363315.1 of Mugilogobius chulae. NCBI lineage: Eukaryota > Metazoa > Chordata > Actinopteri > Gobiiformes > Gobiidae > Mugilogobius > Mugilogobius chulae. Next base: position 160,013 of record JBBPFD010000669.1, read on the forward strand.
CCACGTAGCACTTCGTCCTACTATACTCCTCCCACCTTGACGTCAGACTCTAGAGGACCTGGGTCATGGCTGCGAGGTGAAAGGACCACTGCAGCTATTGTGCACGCATATTGGCGCACTTGGGTCGTACGAGGAAGTAAAGCGCAGCGACTAGGAACGCGCAGTGTTCACTTACATTCAGCTAAAATCTAAACTAGTATCTTCAAGTAATAAAGAAGAAACCTGATTCATTTCTCCCATGCAATTTTAATTTACGAATCTTTGTTGCCTTAAAGTTAAATTGATATTACACCTATTTATTTCACTATTTTAGGGCAATGGCGTTGCTGGTAGAAAACAAAAACAAAAATGTAAATTAAGAGGGAGCACCCTCGCTTGGTCACACAGATGTTCTTTAACCTCATTCCAAAAACTGTTAACTTCTTGGCAATACCACAGTTGATGAATGAAAGTACTAGTTAAACCACAGCCATGCCAGCATTCATTCATTCATTTATTTATTTTTTGGTTAAACATGTTTAAACAATTTACTTAACAGACAGTGCATTACCAAAAAAAAGGAATAGGCTGAAGCATAGCTTATAAATTGCCTATCCTACCATCTCCATACCAATATGCTGAAACAGCTAAATGTAAAAAAAAAATAACCGGTTACATACAATTTGACAAAAGATATATATATATTTTTTTTTCCATAAGTTTGTAGTCCTCAATACATTTATATTTAAGACCTTTTTTAAATTTTAACAAAGAGGTACTTAATTTCAACTCATCACTTAATTCGTTCCATAATTTTACACCAATAACTGAAACACATCTTGCTTTAACATTTGTTCTCACTTTAACACGTTCAAAATTAAACAACCCACGTAAATTGTATTGACCAACTCTTAATTTAAAGAAATCTTGTATACTTTTAGGAACTATATTGTTTTTAACTTTGTATAAAATCTCCAATGATTTAATATACACAATATCTTTTAGTTTTAAACATTTAGACTGAATAAACAAAGGATTTGTTGGTTCACAATAGCCTTTTCCATTAACTAATCTAATTGCCTTTTTCTGCAGTTTAACTAAAGAGTCCATAAAAGTTTTCCCTGCATTCCCCCAAATCTCTGTACAGTATGAGAAGTAAGGCATAACCAAAGTAGAATAGATCAAATACAGCCCTTTTGTATTCAGTGCATCTCGTGTTTTATACAATATACCAATAGATTTGGAGACTTTGGTTTTAATATAATCAATATGTGATTTCCATGACAATTTATCATCTATGATAACTCCTAAAAATTTTGTATCATAAACACGTTGAATTTCCATGTCATTTAAATATAATTTTGCACTCTGTATGTTTCTATTGCCAGAAAATATCATAAATTTAGTTTTATTTACATTAAGCAATAACTTGTTGTAGTCAAACCATTTTTTGATCAAGACAAATTCTCTTTCCATGACCTTCATTAGCTCATCAATGTCATTCCCACTGCAAAAGAAGGTTGTATCATCAGCAAACATAACTAAATTTAAAACTGTTGATACTGCGAAAATGTCATTAACATAAAGTGTGAATAATTTTGGTCCCAGAATCGAACCTTGTGGTACTCCGCATAACACATTGGCAAATTGAGAATCTACATTATTGACTGATGTATATTGAACTCTATTATCTAGGTAACTGTGCAACCATTGTGTGGCTTTACCTCGTAGGCCATAGTTTTCACATTTTTTTAGTAAAAGAGAATGGTCAATTGTGTCAAATGCCTTACTCAGATCAACAAAAACACCCAATGTATTCAATTTTTGATCCACTGCAGTTGCAACATGCTCAACAAAATCTATCACTGCTAGAGCTGTTGAACAGTTGCTCCTGAATCCATACTGATGTATGTTTAATAAATCATACTTATTGATAAAAATGTCAAGTCTAATTGCAAAAAGTTTTTCCAAAATTTTAGAGAACTGCGGAAGAAGTGAAATTGGTCTATAATTAGATACGTGTTGTTTGTTACCATTTTTATAAATTGGAATTACTTTTGCTATTTTCATAAGATCAGGAACGATACCACATGAGAAGGATTTATTACAGATATAAGTAAAAGGCTCTATAATGCAGTGAATGACTTCCTTGATGAGGGACATGTCAATACCATGACAATCTGTAGATTTCTTACTTTTAAATTGACGAACAACCTCCAAGACATAACTTTGCGTTACGCCACTTAGAAACATTGTTTTGCTATTAAAGAAAGTTTCAGGTTTGATGTCATTCACAACTGGTAATTGCTCAGCTAACTTACTTCCTACACTGACAAAAAAGTTATTAAATTCGTTAACAATGTCCTGTTTGCTTTCAAATGTTGTATTATTATTTTGAATGCATTTTGGGAAATAATTTTCATTTTTTTTATTGATTACTTTATTTATTACCCTCCAGGTACTCTTAATATCATTTTTATACTTCTGCAATAACTTATCATCAGCATAAGTCAGCATACGTCATAAGTCTGCAATTACATTCTTGAATTATAATTATAATATTATAATTCTTGGATAAACATTGTTGTACAGTGCAGTACGGTCCTATGCTGTTTCCACAGCACAAAGCGGCCCATTCCGCCCCGCTCGCTGGGTTCGTAGTGAGCCGCTATTGGTCTTGCTTTTGTTCTGGACCCTGGTGCAGACCTTACAGCGGTCCCCCCTTTAGGCTTGATGATTGCACAAGAGAAAACACAAGCTCAGGCGAAAACCAGATGGAAAAGAGCAGATAGAAACATGAAATTAAAGCCGCAAGCGGCATTCCAACGGCCCTCGCGGGCCGTGCTTCCCACTACTCGGACCTGCTCCTACCTAAAGATGGCGCTGACGCGCCCTTAGTCAGTCTGTTATATCATATAAGTGGCTCATGTGAGCCTCGTCACTATACAGAGTAGACCAGGAGAGCGTGGTCACGGCAACATCATGCGAGATACAACATTGGACCCAATGACTTTTTTGTTCGGGGTGACATGAAGAGTCACTGTGCCAAATTTCACACACTTTGGTGAAAGTAATCCAATTTTATGAAGTAACGAAATTGTTAAAAACGCTCATTTAGATAACATGGGGATTTGAGCGCATGTGGCTGATTTTGGGCAGAATTTGCGGCTTTGCCGCCCCTAAACCGAAAAACCTATCGAAATAATTTGGATAACTTAAGCTGTCCTACTTGTGAAGTTCATGTGCAGCGAATTGGAGCCCTGTGGGCCAAACGCTCTAGGAGGAGTTCGACAAAATAGGACGTGAAGGAAAAGTGAAAACGCCATTGGAATAACATGGGCGCTTGCGCGCCTTCCTGCGGCGACGCGGTTAAAAAAACTACATGCTTCCCATTGGCTTTTTTGATCGAGAGGACCCAAAGGAATTGTGGGTAAAATTTCATGCAATTCGGAAAAAGTAAAATTTTGACCTCCCATGTTAACAGTTTTTTCATTCTGTAGGGGGCGCTATCGTGCCGATTCCAATTTTTTCACAACGAGTGTGTCAAGGGCATAAAATGTAACAAACGCATAATTGGTTCCGTTCCAATCGGACCAACTATGTGGAAACGGTAGGCAAATTAGTTTTTCATGTTGCGCAAAAATGCTCCCTAAAATGTGCAGCTGCGTCACACTTAAACCGCGTGACGTAAAATAGAAATTTGGATAACTTAAGATGCCCCACTTGTGTAGTTGATGTACACCGATTTTCGGGTCAGTGGGCAAAATGCCCTAGGAGGAGTTCGTCAAAGTGCGACGTGAGCAAAAACGCTGACTCAGCGCGTTGGGACCTGTAACCCAATATGGCGGCCAAACACTACGTCAGGGGGCGTGGCCATGATTGGCTTTTATGCATGGCTTCCAGAGAAGAATGCGTGTACCGAATTTCGTGGGCGTACGCCAAAGTTTGCGTCCGACCAACTCCCATAGGCCCAATGTAAATCGACTTTTGTAGGTGGCGCTGTCGCGCCATTTTTTTATAGGCGAAAATGAAACCTATAAAAAACAAAATTTTTCGCCACTTCTGAATTTTGGGCAAAGTTTGGTGAGTTTTTGAGCGTGTTCAGGGGGTCAAATTAAAGATCAAAAAGCAGAAGAAAGAAAAAAAAAAAAAAAAAAAAAAAATAAAATAATAAAAATTTTAGCAAAAACAATATATCCGTTGCCACGGCAACAACATATTATACATTTTCGGAAAGCTCTCGGCCGTGCGCACGTCCCCGTGGGGTGGAAAGTGACTGACGAGCGCTTACGCGCTCGTCAGTCTCTTTCAAAGTCGAACCCCCCCGTTGACTTCCATTGATTTCCATGTATTTTAGCAGATACAAGGATAATGCATGCCTACGGCATGCATTACTGAGTAGGTCATGATGCCAGGAGTTCAGTTTTAGGGTTTTTGCGCTTCGCGCTGCTTTCGTCAACAATGAGTGCATGGCCTTCGGCCATGCACTCATTGTTGACTATTTTTGTCTTAGCAGAAGTAAGTATACACATCCCATGCCTTCGCCATGGGTTAGTTTGTAGCTCTCGCCGGGGGCGTGGTAGTGGCTGATCATGATGGCTGGGCGAAGCAAGACACTTGACAACGATGATGCCTGGGCTTCGCCCAGGCATCATCGTTGAGTACCTTTGTGTTAGCAGAAGTAAGTATACACATCCCATGCCTTCGGCATGGGCTCATTTTGTAGTTCTTGCAGGGGGCGGGGTAGTGGCTGATCATGATGGCTGGGCTTCGCCCAGCCATCATGATCAGCAAGAGCGTTAGCAACGATGATGCCTGGGCTTCGCCCAGGCATCATCGTTGCAGAACCAATAGGCCCTACGCCCTGCTGGGGGCTCGGGCCTAATAATGTTCCTCACGTAACGCCGACTTGATCCTGTGACAAACCGCTGCATTTCCGCTGACGAAAACTTTATTTGTTGCTCCGATTGACTTAACAATGCAAAGCTAGCACATTAGCATCAGCTGTTTCCTGTTTGTCGAGGCAAAACACTGTAAAAAAAAGTCAATTCTGTGTGTAATGTGTCCAGCAAAGTCAAACCTCAATGCATTAAATACATCAGGTTTAAAATGCATTTTGGCCACACATAAATGTCCCAAGCCAGTCCAAAGTGAACCAGTCTGTGGGATCCGGGCTAATGGAAACATGACATATGTCAATTACTGCGTCTTGCTCCTGGGCCACACTTTCTGTTCTAGCTCCAGAAAGTTCACTTTAAACTGTGAAATGGACTGACACACTGTGTTTGTATGAGTCTGTGGCTCTGGGAATACTGCTGGTCAACTGCCCTCTTAAAAACATAAACAAGCAGAAATAAAGAGTTTAACTTTTTATAAAAGTCACATATTTTGCTCACTTAACTAATGCAAGCTTAACCTCTGAATTATTCCCCGCGGTGTGTTTTGCAACTTAGAAGCAATTCTGATTTAGTTTCTCCTAAAAATGTCTTTCTGACCTTTACAGTGAGAGTCCGCCAACACATTTTGAATGTATTAAATACTTCCAATTAATCTGATGATCTGAATCGGAGAGGAAGCGTGCATATTTTAGGTTGATCCAAAGGAAGCCGGCTTTGGCTTTGCACCAGCTCTGTGTGGGAGGAGAGACATCTACTGCCATCACATGAACACACATCCAATACAAACCTACACACAAATGTACTTTGTCATAGAGACAAGAAAACAAGGCCGTGGACTTGTTTGTAGGTTTCTAATAAAGCATAGGTTACCAGATATTAAGTAATTATCTCTACTAGGTAAGCAAGTTTTCAGAAAAACCTTTTTTTCTGTTTACACTAGGGCTGTCAGTTTTATTGCGTTTTTATCGCGTTAACACAAAACTATTTTAATGGCGATAATTTTTTTGCTGCAAATTAATCTCATGCTTATTTTTCACAAGTGAAGCACTCCAATGACGCGAGGTTCATAGAAAAACACAGTGCACAAGCAGAAAGAAGCCCAGATAAGGCTCTGCAGGCTCATTTTAGTAGACTTTGGTAAAGTTTTCACTCGATCGCTTCACTGTCTGAGCGAGATGTGTTTGTTTACCTCGGCTTCGTCCATGTGCCCGATCAGCTGATGAGGAGGAGGCTGTTCCTCGAGGCTCGGTTCGTGTTTCCATCTTCCCGTGTCTTGATAAAGTCACGATCCTCTGTCACTAAATGTGATGTTTGTCCACCCAAGTTGTTGAAAATATCCAATATCCAGAATAGTCTTTCAAAACTCCGGCAAAAACGTTCGAAGTTCTACTTTTTGGCTCCGCTAGTTACGGTAAAGCTTTGCTATTTAACGAACACTTCCTTTAAATCCCACACAATAAAAGCCTTATAATCTCCAGCTGCAGAAAGTGCTTTATTGTGAAAGAGCAGAGTAATAAATGCTTTTAATAAGTGAGACATGCCAATACCACGTTTTGGCCTAATGTTTTGGGAAAGCCGACAAAACATTATTTATACTTCAAGAGAGTAGCACATTCTACAATTAAAGACATAATAAACAGGAATGGAAGCTAAATATGTTATTAGAATGCAAAATACATTTAAAAATTTTATATAATTAAATGTGATTAATCACGAGTTAACTCAAGACAACCATACGATTAATCAGGATTGAAAAATTTTAATCGCTTGACAGCCCTACTTTACACAAATAAGAATGTGTGCTTTTGAGGTGACTTCAGGCCGATGCCATCTCCAAACTAGAGACATTTTTTGTCCTGTTTACCTCTCCAAAGATTGGGGAGGTCTGACCTGAGTGATGATGAGATTCTTTGTCACATCACGTCTTTGGAAAGGTTAACATGGTGCTAAAATGGGTCAAATTGGCCAACTATTCCAAGAAACTAATGCCAAACGCCACACCACTGACCAACAAGACAACTGCACTGCTAAAAGGGTGTAAATACCATGAAATGTGACCGCAACCATGGAAGACCTTTAACCCCCTCGTTGTTAGACCCTGTGTTTGAGGAACATTATAGTTATTGGATACAGCAATAGCAGCAGCAGCAGATATGGGTCAGTGTTATTATGAGAATGGGGTCAGATAGGAAGGCTTTTTACTGCCGTTGTGCCAAGCTGGAAATACTGCGACCTACATGTGCCAAGTCTGTGGCCCTGGATCCTGCCGACAACGCTACTAAAACACTCAGCAAAACTCAGGACCTGCAGGGATAGGGCGGAGTCGTGAGCTGCCAATCAAATCGTGTCCGTCACAGGACCAAGAGAGAACGGGTCATGACCTGCAATCACATACACTTCAGGATTCTGCGTCATCAAAGCTCTGCCAAGTGTTGAAACAATTGACCCATAATTTTGTTTAATCTCTGCAGCTGTAGGATGCACCTGGGAATCATTTAAATTACCCACCATGCACTGCGGCCTTTAAATTGATAGCTATCATAAATAACATTAGCGATATTTTATTCCAATGTCAAATTAGGAAGCACATTAGTTAGGGTTAGGGTTAGACATGCTTTAAACTTAATTGTTTAAACACAAAGGCTTGTTTGTCGTAGCACAAACTTGAGACAGATTTTTCAGAGCTTTAGGTTTAAGCACAGGGTTGTACAAAGCATTATTATATATGTTTTAGGCTAGCGCTGTAAAATAACATCTACTGTCTGCATTTATGTGAAAAAATTTGGGAGGAAAGCTATAGCGTGGTCTTTGGAGAACCGTCAGATCAGCCGAGGTGTGTTTGAGTTAGTTTTTAGTTGAAAATTTGTTGTGCTTTCCACTAAACAGTAAATGGTAAATGAAAAAAAAAATAGACTACTGTGTACTGTCTGAGCTGAAAAATAAAGAGTTTTAGCTCTAACCAGGAGCCGAATGCAGCTCTCTGATTGGCAGTTTCACTTTGTTGTTTGTAAAAAGAGGTTTTCAAGACCTAAAATGAATATGTTGATATTAACCAGGTTTCAAAGGATTTATGAGACGAAGTTGTCAGATTTAAAACCTGTGTTAACAGCGTAAAAATCAGCTACCCCACCTTTAAATCGTGCTCAAAAGGCCACATTTATGAAGAATTTGCTCATGTGCAAAATAAGTTAGGGGGGACAAAAACCTAAAAAAGACAGCTTTTTCTCACACAGACACTAAAGATAATTTGATGCAATCTGTTTGTGTAATTTGTAATATGGCCATGTTCCAATATTAAATTGAATGCAAAACGCACAGACTGCAACTGCAATTTAGCACCTGGTTTGAAAAATCAGGCCTGATTTTATAAGTTTAAGTGCAGAGTGTTATATAGAGGGATTTTTGTTTATCAACACGAGCGATGCGCACACACGCCGCCTGTAGAAAGAGCTGCTGCTCATAGACACAAACAGTGGAAACAAGTCGAAAAAGCTCCGTTGTCAACTAACTGCAAGAGTTTATCACTGTGAGAAAACAAAAGTTATGCTTATAAGTTAATATTTGTGGATGAAAGTTACATTCAGGTGAGTGACAAAACGGCAAGAAAAAACACTGTCTCAAGCTTCAGGAGCCAGACGTCTGCCAGACCGGTTCAGACCTGTTGGAAACAGCTCACTGTCGTCCCGTTTCGAGGTTTTATTCAAAAAGTTTCCCCTTGTAAACAGACGGAGAGTGGGTCTTTCTGCATAACGCGTGCTCAGTAGGGCGAAAAGTGATGTTGACTGAAAATCCCTCTATAGCTCTATAGTCTTATATAGCTTGTTATATAGTGGAGTACATATAATTAGTAGTCGTGTAATTATTTTATATAAAAAAACACCGGATTGTGTTGTCTTGTTTTCTCAACTCCGGAGTACTCAGTCTGGAAAAAGCTTGCAGACTTGGACGGATTGCCATGTGAGAAGTTGCTTGATTCTAGGATTTAAACCTAATTTCAAACATTTTCACAAAATAACCTTGATTTTTTTTTTTGTAGCGACAGATTAGTTTCCTTGTTTCAAAGTGTTCTTGAACTGATTTCAAGACATTGCTTCTTGTTTCAAGACATTGCTTCTTGTTCTTATTTTAAGCCACATTCTCTTATAATCAGCTGAAAATGACTTGAAACCAGTGAACTATTCTACATTACACAAGCGATGTAGTCTTACCCAGTTGAAATAGATCAAATCTGGATTAAAATTCTGATTCCAAGTCATTTTAAGCAAGTCTAGATATACAGTATATTTTTGCAGTGAGTCTCTCATTACTTAAAAAAAAAATGAAAGCTCTGGACTGGAGTACGGATTGGATGCAGTGTGGGAATCTTAGAAAAGACACCAGAGTCCTAGTTGCAAAGTTGTCAAAGTGAATGATAGTGCCTTTCAACATGGAAGCACTTTTTTTGTAATTTTATCACAATATTGAACTTTAAAATGTCCAAAATACGACGAAACAATCCCTGAGTGTCCTCCATCAGAAGCATAAAGCAGATAGAAGCACACTTAGATCTTCGTTAACCACTTAAACATGAACACAACATCCAAGAACAATTGCACTAGATCTTCTGCTGTCTCTGTAATGTTACACACATCAGGGGGAAGGCCCACAGGCTGTCACTTTCCTCCCCGCTGCTATGGCAACGCACTAGAAAAAACCCTGACCTGATGCTAATATGATGTGATGGCAGAAGTGCGTGTGTCCTGGGTGTGTGTTTGTGGGTGTGGGCGGTGCCTGACTGTACACAGCTGCTGCTCCTGTTGATAAACTGTACATGTACACAATATAAAGCTCAACAGGTTCAGGGCGCACTGATTTCTATTGAGTTTTCCCATAGAAATTTTAAAGAAAAAAATATATATACAGTACAGACCAAAAGTTTGGACACACCTTCTCATTCAAAGACTTTTTTTTTTAATTTTCATGACTATGAATCACACTAAAGGCATCCAAACTATGAAATAATACATATGGAAGTATAGAGGGATTTTTTGTTTATCAAAACGGGCGATGCGCGCACCCCGCTGTAGAAAGAGCCTCCGCACATAGACACACACAGTGGAAACAAGTCAAAAAACCTCCTTTGTCAGCTAACTACATAAGCTTATCGCTTGTGGAAACAAAAATTATGCTGCTAAATGGATGAAATTTGATCCTACGACCCTTAGGAGTTACATTCAGATAAGTGAGAAAAACGGTGAGCTTCAGGAGCCAGACGTCTGTCATACCGGTTCACACCTGATCCAAACAGCTCGCTGTCATCCCGTTTCGGTGTTTAATTCGAAGAAGTCTCCCCATGTAAACAAATGGAGACGCATGCTTTCTGCATGACACATGCGCAGTAGGGCGAAAACTGACGTCGACCGAAAAGCCCTCTATAGTACATAACCAAAAAGTGTGAAACTGAAAATAGAGTATGTCATATTCTAGGTTCTTCATAGAAGCCACCTTTTGCTTTGATTACTGCTTTGCTCACTCTGGGCATTCTCTTGATGAGTTTCAGGAGGTAGTCACCTGAAATGCTCTTCCAACAGTCTTGAAGGAGTTCCCAGAGATGCTTTGCACTTGGTAGACCCTTTTCCTTTACACTGCAGTTTCAGCTCACCCCAAACCATCTCGATTGGGTTCAGGTCTGGTGACTGTGGAGGCCAGCTCATCTGGCACAGCACCCATCACGCTCCTTCTGGTCATTCATGGTGTTTATATCTTCAGTCTGAATCTACAATGCCAGTCATGAAAATAAAGGAGACTCTTTGAATGAGAAAGTGTGTCCAAACTTTTGGTCTGTACTGTAAAGGAAAAACGTCTGAAAAAGTAGTGAGCTTGGATGAGCATCAGACTGTCAAAAAAGACCACAATGCATTGAGTCAGAAAAACAAAAGATGTAGTTCTTTAAAGAGAAACTATGCGTTTTTTGGGAATAAACTATAGAGGGATTTTTTTGTTTATCAACCACGCCTGTAGAAAGAGCAAACAGTGAAAACAAATGGAAAAATGCATTCATATAAAATATATCACCATAAGCCAACTGATTAAAAGGCAACAGTGACAGGATACTTTTTTGCTTCAAAGGAAAAACACAACTTGTTACAAAAGAAAAAGCCCCGTTAAGCTTTAATTTTTTCACAAGTTTCTCTATGTGTAGTTTTAGTTTTTAAGCTTTAGTAATTACTGCGGCCATAACTATTCTGATTAGTGCATAGTACAACTACTACCGTCAGCATGTTGGAATACTTTTGTGCAGTGCTGTTTGTGTGAAGATTAAAAGATTAAATGGATGATACTATGATCATTATGAAAAACAATTTTGGATTTAGAGAGCAAATCCTTGACTAATTGGGGCTAAGGAGATCAGTGATGAGCAACATAAGAAAGCACAGCTCATTTGTGTAACAACAAATCATTTTTGATCTATATTATAATGTTTGTCTTTTTGCATATAGTGTCCAGCTGTTATGGCTGCATTTCCAGCCTGTATAACGCGTTTCTGTGCCAGTTAATTTCTATGGTGAATGTAAAGACGTGTTATTATTCATGAACACTAACACAATCCTAATTCTAACCTTAACCAACTCCAAGCCTCAGACCTAAACTTACCCATTTTTGCAACTTCAGACCTAAACTTAGCCGTTAACCCCCAAAAAAACTCCTGTTTGTCCTCAACCACATTGCATGTCCATAGGCTACCCCGTCAGAAAAAACGGGCCATAGCATTGTATTTACACGCAAGCCCTGAGAATATGTTGGCATTTCTGCACTTGGAGGCCGAGGAGGAGAAAAGTCGATGCAGGAGAAAAATAGCTTACCTTAAAATCGGACGAGAAAATTTCCACAGAAAAAGAAAGCTGTTTGCTTAGGCAGGTAAAGGCTTGGAATTAGGCCTAAGTAATTGTATAAATGTGAGGCCTCAAATGCTCATCAAAGAACCATTTCATATCTTCTTTTATTTGTCTATTTTGTTTTACAGAACAGCGTGGGAAATATGTACGATTAAATAAATCCCTCCGTCCACTGCATGTAGAGTGGTGCACAAATACTCCACATTATAATGGCCATCATTCATCAAGTTGTCCACTTTCCAAGAGGGGAAGAAATGGGAACACCGGGGCTGGTTTTGCCCATCTAGCAGGCCGCGATGTGCAGGGGCAATTGATGGCTGCCAGGTTAGAATAATCCCTACGGAAGAACTCAGAAGTCTTCATACGTGAACCAAAAACTTTTCCCTTCCATTACTTTGCAGGTTATCTGTGATTCACAAGGTGCATTTTTAGATGTATTCATTGGAAACTCAGGATCAGTACATACTGCTCGAGTACTGCGAAGGTTCCCAATGTACAGAGAAAGCCTGTACCCCAAGCTGGTTACTTTTTGTTGGGCGATGGCGGTTACCCGTGCCTGCACCGTCCCGTCGTCTGCCTTCTCACACTGTATCACCAGCCTGTTGTCGGTAGGAACATGAATGCACTTGGCTGTGATATAAGGTATGCATTTGTAATGGACCCTGTGGTTAGGGCTGACTGAAAAGAATACTACACCGTATTCCTGGTGTCGTAAAGGCGACTAAAAGGGAGGGCGAGAGACTGGAATCTCGTAACAGTTCCAAAAAAGAGGCTACCATGTACATGGGACACAGCTTGGTATATAGATTTATATAGATAGATTTGTAATGGGAAGCAATGTTATTTTTGTTCTTTTTCAGGTTGAATTGAGGCTCATTACAACGCTCATCATGTGAAAGCACGAAACGTCATCGAGCGCACCTTTGGCAGGCTCAAAAAGCACTGGTGCTCGATTTTCTTGAAGGCTGTGGAGGTGCGACACACCTTGTTGTCGGAGCATGCTGCATCCTCCACAACAGCTGCATAGCTACAGATGATTTTGTGGCTGAGGAGGACTGTGGAGAAGATGATGGAGAGCAGAAGAGGTTTGAACCAGAAGCCATGGAAACGACTGCGTGCCCAACTTGCTGCACAAATCTCTGCCCCGACACAGCTGCATGATTGTCTGTGAGAGTCAGAGTGATACATTTTTGTTATGTGAGCGTTTTTTTCTTTTTCCCTGCCAATGACGAAAATATCCGTCATTGCGCGGCCAACGTAGCCTGCAATGATGACTGTTTCCGTCATAGACCTTTATTATTTGCAGCAATGTCGGGCTCTCTGATGCATGTGCTGACTCTGTGAACAGTCAAATATATGATGCAGTTTTGTATTTTCAACTGCGGGGCCTCTTCCTCTAAAGATGTTTGCATTAGATGCCCTCCATTTTGATGAAGGCATGAATATCTTTTGTCCCTTGAACATGTGGAAAGTGATGTGGTAAAGTGATGGTTTGATAATTAAATATATGTCAGCATATCTATTTTTTTTTGTTGTAGTACAGCAGGCACAAACCATATGAATAACGTGTTTGAGAGCATTGGATATTAAATTTAAATGATCACAAATGAACACAGTTAATCGGTAACTTGTGACTTACAGATGTGCGTCATTTCTTCTGCCATTTTTGAAAGAGAGCGGTCGTTCGCAATGCATGCTGGGTTTTAGTCTCCTCTGATGCATTCCAGGTGAAAGTTCTCATCCGGGGATTTCCAGCAGAGTACCCGAGAAGCAAACTTTGAATTGGAACAGGACTTGTCACATGAAACATGACGTTTCACAAGTCAGTGAGCATGCAAGTCGGCAGATTGAGAAACGCCGTTGTCCTGGTCTGATCTGAGCGTGGCAAGGCATTGGCATCATCCAAATCGTGTTCCAATGTTCATGTCCTTTCATTTGGTTAGCATGTGGCTAATTTATCGAGTGTTGCTTTGCGCTGGGGAATTTACCCATTTTTTGTATTAATCTCATTTTATTTACATCTTCCTCAGAACATGAGCCCCTCCTGTGTGTTCTGCTACTTCATTATGAAGACTTGCTGCAGCTGTGTCTTGTTCCATTGAAGTCTGTTCCGTGAGGTAAGATTAGAAACATCTGCTTTCTGTCAGAGTTTGACAACAACTCACGTGCAACTTACAGTATTTTAGTCATTCATTATGTGCATGCTTACTCGGCAAATGTTTGTCGACTGGTGGCTGTTTGGATTGCGTTTGTGTGAATGTTCTTTTACATCAGTGCGCCCCAAAGTTGAACAGACGCTATGTCGCGCCACCCAACCGACAGCAACTGAGGATTGTGTTGGTGTGAAAGACCCTTAAAAAGGCCAATTTACAGAGGACCCACACCATGATAGACTCACAACAGAAGAGACTTGAGTGACTTGAGAGAGCAGTTCCCATTCATTTCCTCTGCATGCTGTGCAAAGAGGCAACAGTGACAGAAGTGACCCAGGCTCAGAGCGACATTGCCACGACGACAGCCACTCAGTGAGCACTTTTTCACAGACACAAACGATGACTAGTGAATAAAGTGATAAAGTGAGGCTAAACGCGCTTTCAGAGACTAACTCCGCCCACAACTGAACCTCAAACAGGCTCGCAAAAGTGATAGATGCCCGGACGCCTTTTAAGAGACGCCCAGGTGGGTGTGAACAGACATTGATTGACAGCTCCAAGTATGAACAGCGAGGTTGGTGAACAATGTGAGTTTTATGCCGGAGTGGTCCAGGTCGTGATGTGAGATTTGCAGCTGAGGAAGCTGTACACAGCACTCTTTGCTTACTAGCACGTCAAGATTTCTTTTTATATTTACTTTACAAAACATGTGTATTAAACCTTTGCTTTAGTCTACGTAAGCACATGAGTTTATAATATGAGTATTTTCTAAAAATGAAAAAAATAAAAAATAAACCCGACAATGATAAACTTGCCACAGGCACGAGTTTCAAACCAGCGCATGGTTGTACAAGTGGTTGCACATCGCACTATTCGCTGATCAAGCTGAGCCAAATCACCGCTGATGTCATTACGCAGCGGGTGATCCCTTTCCAACTCTCCGCAGCAGCGGTGTTGAAGGGAGGAGTTTGAGCCCGGTCTCACAAGAAAGCGTACATTTACCACGACATTACACATGCAAATTACGTATGATTAGCACGACTTCACAGCTGTTTTGTGTAATTATAGTACGCGTCACAGTCCCCGTTCATTTCAATGGTGGTTGTTAAGACGTGTTCTTATTTATGAATATTAATGAAATCCTGATTCTAATCTTAACCTGCCTCAAGCCCCAACCCTAATGTTAACCATTTTAGTAACTTTATGCCTAAACTTACCCGTTTCACCTGAAGAAAACGTCCCCACGTGGCTGCAACCAAAACTCGTCCTATTTTAACGCTGTGAAATCTCGTGTCATTTTTACGCTTTTTCATATCGTGCTAAATGCACGGCGTAACATAAGTACTAAAAATAGCTGTGAAGTCGTGGTCAGAATACGCTGTTTTTGTGTCGTGGTAAAAGTACACCATCTAGTGAGACTGTGTTGGGAGTTTAGATAAACCACATGGGCGGCTCGTCTGCGGTCCCCGGACCGCGTTTCCTCTGGGCACTCCGGTTTCCCCCACCAACTAATAACATGCATGCATGGGGTAATATCCTCCAGCTACGGTAGTCCTGACCAAGCCTAGCAAGAAGATCTGGAGATGGGTCCCCGAGCGCTGCACTGCGGCGATCACTGCTCCTGAGGAGATGCCCCAGAGGCATTGAAGGATGGGTTAAATGCAGAGGACAAATTTCCCTACGGGGACAATAAAGTATACCTTACCTTACCTCAACTCAACTCACTGTGACGTCAGGGGTACTGAAAATGCACTGACAGCGTTTGCCCATCGTGGTAGTACAGCCGCCGTTTTTGCACACATAACAAAATGAGCGAGTTTGCACAAAAATGTCCAAAAAAGGCCTGAAAACAGTAGATAATTCAGTTTTGACCCCATATACACAGTCTGACAGTGAAAAAAAGTTGATTCTGAGTTTAGTTTCTCTTTAAGAATAGCAGCACGAGAACAGCACCATGCTACTGTTGTTGCAAGCTTTCTGATAGGCTACAAGCAGCCCTGGGGAAAAAACAAAAGAAAGACGCTCCAATTGGCCCTTAGACGTCAGTTTGAGCTGAGAAAAGCCATTTGCCTTGAGTTGGAATTAACTAGCTTTGGAGGCAAGGCAAGTTATCCAGGCTATGGAAAACAGCCCTCAAGATGTGTGTCAAGTAATGTGATTGGTTAAAAAGTCAACACAAGTATGTGCTATGCGCCTTGCAATGTGATTGGTTAACAGGTTAACACATCAAATTCTGATTTATGAAATTCTGAAATCTTCAAAGCAGCTGTAACACAAGAATTGTGCAAAGGTCGAACAAATCTGTTTTTATTGGATGAGTGTGGTGAATGGCTGTAGATCACAACTTTCTCTTTTGCATATATTTTAATGTTAATTTGGTAGTTTATTAAGTGTATGTTTGCAATGTCGAAATAACAGCATGAGTTTGGTAAATATGTTGCTTGGCTTATGTCTGTGTGCACTTGCCCTGCATTGTTGTGAACAGAGCTGACATATTTCTTTTTTTGGTGATTTTGAGCTCAGTGGAGGAGGAAAGCTTTCACTAACACCTGTTACTGACTGTATTTGTGACTTTTTAGAATAAATGAGCTGTTCATTTTCCACCCACATGCTGTAAGTGTTTGTCTGGTTGGCCTTACATATTACTATTAAACTAATTAAGTTGATAGTGTTGTGATGTGTGCTTCTTCCATGGCCCTGTGAGGAAGAGACATGCACACAGATAATTGCGACTCAGATCCAGAGTGAGACAGGAACTAATCAAAGCGTGACAGAGGAGAAGTCGTCTCCTGAGTGCTGTGCATGCGCAGATATAAATCACAAACTGTATAATGTAGATCCAAGGCTTTCAGAACGATGGAAAATTAGGACACTTTCCATATAGATTATCCGTTTCAAATGGGGACAGAGAGTAGTGTGAGAAGAAAATGATTGCAATTGCTTTTCAGAACAGTCTTTGCATAATTTATGGTTTAATAAACACACAAACTATGCAATTGAAAATCCTACTTCTAGCCATAAAGTAAACAACGTAACCCTTTCTTATGTCAAAGATGTAATCCTAACCATCCACTTCACTCTCAAGATGCTGGGCTTTTAGTGGTTCCATTTA
The DNA here is from genome assembly GCA_038363315.1 of Mugilogobius chulae. Taxonomy (NCBI): domain Eukaryota; kingdom Metazoa; phylum Chordata; class Actinopteri; order Gobiiformes; family Gobiidae; genus Mugilogobius; species Mugilogobius chulae. The sequence continues at coordinate 177,030 of JBBPFD010000669.1, forward strand.
GTTACCACACACTGCAGTAATCGAGACCAAGACTTTTCCGAGACAAGACTGAGACGAGACGAAGAACGTGGTCCATCGAGTTTAAATCAAGACCGCCTTTGAAATTTGATACTATTGTCAGTTGCCCCGTTTACATGACGGCTTTAATTCCGAATAAAGATAATTTAATTCTGAATTAAAATTAATTCCGCTTTAAAAAGGCCATGTAAACACTTAATTCCTGATGAAAAAGTTTATTCGGATTTAAACTTAATTCTGAATAAAGTGGGTGGTTTATTCCGCTTTTAAATCCGAATAATTTTATTCCTTTCTCATGTAACCGTTTTATTCGGAATTAAAATTATTCCGTTCGATGACGCACTGCAAGATGGTGGCACGGACACAAAACTTTTTTGTTTTGTATTTAAGTGCGCTACAGTAGCTACAAATAATGAAAAGAGTGGGTGGGAGAAAACATGAAACACATGAAACGCAGAGGCAGCGGAAAGTTTTGAACATGAAGTGTACGCCATGTACGCGGAGAGAGACGCTGTGCTGATCCCAAACAAGTGGAAACTGGAACAACTTTTCATCCGCTCACAGAGCTGGAGGAAAATGTACTACGCAAGCTGTGTCTTGCGTAGTACATGCTCCTGTCTGCATTAAACGCATTGGCGCATCATCAGACGTCGACACACAAGTTGGAGACCGCTGAACTAGCATCATCTGAACGCTCACGTCAACTGATCAGACACTTCTCTCCCGTGACATGTCCCTAAAGACTTTTTACACCAGAAGATCACCTGTTTTGGGGCTTTTTTTAAAGGCTTGGTCGCTTGCTGCTCTCTGAAAATCTGGCAACCCTGACACGGCAAAACAAACAATACAGGACATGAAATAGATACAGTCGGCCATGCCCACTAATAGACCTCCGAGGGGAAAGTTAACATGGGGAGTGAATCAGAACAGCAGCTATATCAGTCACTGCTCAAAAACTACAACAGCAAATGTGGACTTTAGGAGATACTGTATATTGTGTCAAATACAGACACGAAGACATGGAGATAAATAAAGTGATTCAACCTTCCAAGTATGTAAATATGTCTAACAATGCTAATGGTAGCTGCGAGCTAAATGCTAACGTGATGCTAGCGCCGCCTGGCTAACCTGGATAGCCAGATGGTTTATCTCGCGATATTTGTGAATTCACAAACACGAGATAAACCATCTGGCCTTCCAACAAAGAAAAACAAAGCTTTTTGCAAAAACCGGGAAGAACGTCGGGGGACAAAAAATGTAAAAAGTGTCCTTGTCCCCTGAACACCCCACCACACATTGGTGCATATACTTGTTGGGGCATTGGCTTCAAAAATATTATGCGTCAAAATTGGTTTCAACTTGCAAACGTAGTAGTCAAGACTTCATTAATTAAGACCGAGATCTTTCAGTTACCACAAACTCCTGAGACAAGACCACGAGGGCCAAGACAGAGTCCAAGACAAGACCGACTCCAAATGTGCTTGAGTCCAAGACAAGACCTAGACCTTGAAAAAGCGAACTCAAGACCGGTCTTAAGACCAAGACAGGTCTTGAGTATTTCTACACTGCCAAACACCCTTGTTGTGGAATCTGCTAATGTCAAAGAAGCTGACACAAGATGAGGCTCAAAACAATCCTCTTTGACCAGGCTAGTTAGGAACAGAAACTAAACCTACAGTTCTAGTCAGGCTAAGAGAAAATATACTGGGGAAAGTATAGCAACTTGAGCAACGGAGCTCAACAGTGACCGCCCACTTCCTGGTTCCTAAATCTCGAACCCCATGTTAAATTGCCATAGGGAATTTGATAAAAAATTATATTAAAAGTTTGAAAACGTCCTTGGGGCTAAGCAGCTATGTGGTGAGTCACGAGCATAAGACCTACATTTTTGTTTAAAAAACGTTTTTTCAGCTTTGTAAACTACGAAATTATTACGACATTTTGCCGAATTTTAAGTTCTAGATGTGCTTTTTAGACTGAAAACAACCGCGCTGTGGATCTGAGTTAGCACATAGCTGGTTAGCCCGCGGTATGTCTTTAAACTCTTAATATTTGAATTTTTCGAAAAGCCTATGGCACTATAACATGGGGCAAAACTCTTCCGGAACCAGGGCGGTCTTCCACTGTGCAGCTCCATATCCTCACTTCTCCTGCTTCCCTTTTGAAGAATTTTCAACTACTAGCTCATCAATGTCTGTTCTTTGCTATTCATTTGTTGTCCTCTGTCTCACTGTTTTTTGGGGAGTGTAACACAGGGCTCACACTGCCTCTAGATCCGGACCGTTTGTGTTCGGTGGTCACTCACACTGCAACCAGAATATGCATGCGTAAGTACGGACTCTGCTGGCCTTGCGAGACCACGAGTCCATGCTCAACTTGGGAGTTTTCACGATCACTGACACATGTATACTTAATCAAATGTACTTGAGTTTTTGGCTTATTTCACGTCACTTCATTTTCTGTTTGATTTTTCGCTGCAACAATGGATAAGCACAGGAGGTTTATTTACATTGTCTGTGTTAATTAGTTGTGTATATGTTGAGCATTGTGATTTGTTTGTTTTAGTTGTAGTCGCGTAATGATTTTATTTTGAAAACCACCGGATTCACTTCACCTGCGCTCACTTGGTTTCCTGTTTGTCGTGTCTTGTTTTTTTCACAACTTCACCCAAAACGGCTCCAGAGCACTCCGGCAGTCTGGAAAAAGTTCCTTTCAATTCAACGGAAATGTCCCGACGACCGGAACAGAGCCTGTGGCTCACCGGACAGGACGCGTTGCTGTGTGAGAACCGCTCATTACTTTTCAAGAAGCGGAAAGCCTCCGTACCCCGAACTGGATGCAGTGTGAGCCTGGTGTAACTGTTAACTCGAACTCACAAGAAAAAGCATCAATATACAATGACATAACAGGGAAGTCAATGGCGTATGATAATTTTCAATTTTCTTTTGCAACAAAATAACATAAAAACAATTTCCCCCTAACACTGATCTTGTTAAAGTATCTATTCAGGTGGAAATTAGTCTGTCATGTCCTGTCTGTCTAATAAAATTCCGTTTTTGTCCAGTTTTTTCTGTTGTTTTTAGCATTGTGGCTAACTGTTGTTAGCATGGAGACTCACCTCGCTGCTAACAGCTGTGAAAAAAACATTAAAACACATCATGATGAACAATTCTGAAGCTGCGAATGCATTAGCTATGTGAGCAAATCATGCAGACTGAAGTAAGAAGTTTAAAATTAATTATTTCTGTTTGTTTACATTTTAAGAATGTTTTTCTCAGCAATTTTAGGTGAGATTAGGAATAGATTAATTAATTACAGATCATGATTAATTAATCCCTCTATTTTTTTAATCGCTTGACAGCACTATAATAATAATTTCACACTTTTTAACGTAGGGTTAACCGTATCCTGTGACAAGCGTTTCTGCACCAGTTCATTTCTATGGTGGTTAGAAAGAGGTGGTATTATTTATGAATATTAACTAAATCCTTACACCGGTGCATCTAGTCCGCCGTACTCCGGTTGTAAGTAATGAGAGGTTCTCACACAGCGATGCGTCCGGTCTGGCGAGCCACGCGGCTCTGTTCCGGTCGTCCAGATCTTTTCTGTTGAAAGGAACTTTTTCTGGAGTGCCCTTTTTGTGGTAAAGTGGTGAAAACAAGACACGACAAACAGGAAACCAAGTGAGCGCAGGTGAAGTGAATCCGGTGGTTTTTAGAATAAAAATCATTACGCGACTACTATGTCCCGTGCTTATCCATTGTGCAGCAGTAATATAACAGAAAATTAAGTGACATGAAATAAGCCCAAAACTTGACACGTGCTCAGTGATCGTGTGAACTCCATGTTGAGCGTGAATCCCGTGAACTCGTGGTCTCGCAAAGCCAGCAGAGTCCATACATATGCATGCATTTTCTGGTTGCAGTGTGACCAACGGACACAGACGGACCTGGGCCTGGTCTGGAGGCAGTGTGAGTCTGGTGCTATCCTAATCTTAATCTGCCCCAAATCCCAGCCCTAAACTTTTAGTAACTTGAAGCCTAAACTTACCTGTTAAACCTCAAGATCTAAAAAACAAAACTTGTGTATATTTTAGTGTATGAAATATTAGGCTCGGAAACGTGACATATAGTCGAATGTTCAGTTGGTCTAATGTTAAACCAATAGAGATTTTAAATAGCTAAATACCGAAAATACCATTTATCAAATCATATTTTGACACTACAGACTGATAGATAAACTTACCAGTACAATCCCAGCAGTTTAATGGGTTGTTCCATGGCTGTTTTGTTTACTTTTGTTAATAGTTTTGTCTATTATGGAAGTTCTGCTAAACTGACAACAAACATGGCGGATTTACCATTATTTCCATAGTAACCACAGACGCTTCCCGAGCCTAATTGTGTTTTCTACGCTCTTCATATCATGTAATATGCGTAACATATATACACAAAAAGAATATGTGTTTCGGATGCAGCTGTTCCAGTGACTGGGACCATAGCTGCACCCCTAATATTAAGGACCTGGACCCCTCCCTCCTCCTGGACACTCATTTAGGATAATGTTTTAAAATCCTTTCTGTGGAGGTTGTCAAGAGAGTGTTTGGAGGACAACAACAACAACGCAATTGCATCATATTTTCTTTGCAATTATACACCCTACAAATCCGATGTATACTGCCTTGTACCTGAAAAGGCTACATCTAATGATATAGAGAATTCCCAACATAAGCTAACCTATACCTTATTCTTTAGCAGGTTCACTCATGTTTCACGCATTGCACAACAACATTTTATCTGGCTGTTACAAAGTGATGCTATGCTACGCTAACACACAGCTAATCCCCAAACAGCCGTCCTCCCAGAGCCAAGTGGGACAGATGTGGCAACAGCTGGCCCCACACACAGGTCAAAGGTCAAGGTCAGAGCAGAAAGCACAGATCCGGTAGGACATGGACCAAGCTACATCTACAGCCACATCTGCCCTGTGACATAAGGACTACTGTAGCACACCTAATTCTACATAAAGGATTGTATTACTGGCTATCTAGAAATTGTTCACAGTGACACAGTAACCGGACAAAACCAGGTTTTAACAAGAAGTGAATCTGGACTAAAACATACTTAATCTAAAGCAGGATTAAATTAGGATTAATAGGTTATATATATTTCAAACATAAAAAAAAATATCCTTGCACTGTCATAAGGCCAATCATTTAAATGAACTTAAATCTTTATGTTGATATAACTTGACAATCTGATTCAAAGATTTTCAACTTAGACAAGAAGCAAGAAAGAGAAGAGAAAGAGGGTTAGAGAGACAGATGAGAAAGGGAGAGAGAGAGAGGAGAAAAGCGAGAAAGGGGATAGAAAGAGGGGAGAAAAGGAGAGAGAGAGAAGAGAGAGGAAGCAAGTGAGAGAAGAAAGGAAAAAGAGGGAGGGAAAGAGAGCGAGAGAAGAAATGAGAGAGAGATGAAAGAAGAGAGAATGAGGGAAACGTCCTTTGGACAGGAAAATGTAACTGTTTTCAATGTAAAACTAAATTTAGCTTGAACCGAAATTTAGTTTTGAAAACCCGAAGCTCTGTTCGGGATTCTGTGTAAGCTGTTTCGCAATTGACTTTGGGTCAAAGTGATTGAGAAAAACTGAAATATCAGATAAAGTGACATCAGTGAGTTGTATCCGTGATGATTCACATGGTAAACCATGGAGTTAACAGTGTTCAATGTACAGTCTGACTGTGGCAGGAAGGAAGAACCAGTGAAACCTTTCCTTCACACAATGATAATACGGACAAAAAGTATATCTTAATAAATAATCACAACATAAGTTAAAATACACTGACGGACAACTTTGACCTCAAACACTATGTTAAAATCCCACTGTCAACGCTGAACAGGGTAAGTAGTTTGAACCAGGCTTGCTTGTTCACTGTTGATTTTTTTCTTCATATCTGATGAGGGGACGTGCTTGTGTCCTAGAAGAGGTGAGTGCTACCTGCAAATGTTTAACCTGACGGAAGTAAAGTTTATATTGGTCAGCCTTCAAAACAGAGGCTCAGAATGCAATGGGCGACACGGTGGTGCAGCAGTTAGCGCTCTGGCCTCATAGCAAGAAGGTCCCGGGTTCGACTCTTATGTGAAGTTTGCATGTTCTCTCTGTGTCTGCGTAGGTTTCCTCCTACAACTAAAAACATGTCCAATGAGCCTCCCCTATCCACGTAAAAGCTAGAATCTGGTACAAACATCTCTGCCTTTGTCCTTAATAAACATTACCTTACCTTATCAATAAGTAAGAGAACAGAACAGACTTAGACATTTTTAAGAATTTGGGTATAAAATCTTTTGGTTTGAGACATTAGTTTGTTTATATTTGTTGATTGAACCTCAAAACCGAGAGCATTGTCATTATAAATCACAAGTCAAGTTTAAATGTAAACGCTCAGCGCTGTGTCCAAACCAAAAGGACACACATCTGAGGACAGGACCAGATGCGAGCACAGCTGGTCCCCTGCGTTTACAGGCCAAAGGTCAGAGGTCAACATGGGTCAGCGTGAAGTGAACCATCCAGCAGCAGCACACAGCTTCATTCACATGGAGCCTGAAGTCCAGTCGCACAAGCTAAAGGAGGAGGCGGCACAGGTGAGAGGGAAATATTGCACTTTCCACCATCTACTGCAGGGTGCTTATGAGCGTTTTAACGGTAAGGTTTTTAAATACATTAGTAAAGAAAAGATGAAAACATTCGTAAATTAACCTTAACTACATGAATAAACCCAACAAAGCCACTGGAAATTAATCCAGAAAGAGAGGTAAGGATCCAAAAGTAAGAAACTAAATGCAATTTATTCTTTTTCACTTCGCAATTGAGCACATTTCATTTGGTTCTAGTTGTTGTTCTTTAGTTTGTTCACATTTAAGATATTACACTTTCAGTTCACACTTGGTTCCAGAGAAAGTAAAATGTTCATAGTGCATAATTTTACCTCTTAACAAAGCGTGGGGTTATGAAATATGGTCTCTTGCTGTCCAAGACAAGACCGAATCCAAGCAACCTCGAGACCAACGCCAGACATGAGTCCAAATGTGCTTGAGTCCGAGACAAGACCAAGACCTTCAAAAAAGCTGTCTTGGCCTTAAGACCTACTTTTTAACTTCATCAGGTCAAATACCCTATTTTTTAGCTTCACAGTTAGTAATACAAATACAAGAATATGGTATGTTGGCCCAAATCTACAGAAAATTCAATCATAAAAAGTACTTTGACAGAATCTTTAATATCTAGCAAAAATTAAAATTTTAGAATTCTACAAGCGCACATCCTAAAAACTCAAACTCACCGCGTTTTGTGAGAAATGTAGTCAGTTCTTAAACCTTAAAATAGCAACATTAAAATTCACGACAAGCAGCTATACTTTTGAGAATCTTCCAGGTAATTTCTGCTTCATCAATACTCATTCACCACTGAAATGATGGAACAGCTTTCTTTTCACAAATCCATCTCGTTGATATGAAGCTTGCAAAAAACTGCTTCAATAATGTAGTGGCAAATGCATGTGCGGGTTCATAAATTGAGCAGTCAGGAGGCGCCGTCAGACATAGCTACTGGAGCTGTTGCAAAGTTTGTAGGCCCAATTTCTTCCAAGTCCAAGGAGGATTTCCAAGTGTTGTCCCCAGGCTAATGTGACGAAAGAAGAAGGAATCAGTTATTTTTGCGTCTCTGTAAAAAGAACTTGCACTTTAAAGTGTATGAACATGTTTATAGACTCAACATTTTGCTTGTTTTCATCCAATTGTGCTGTTTTGATGAGTTTTATAACTGTGTATTTTCCAACAAATGTGACACATAACAGCAAAAACCACATTGTAAATCTGGGCCAGAAATCCACATAATTGACACAGATGTTATTATTTGACAAACATCTTGTAGCACTTTTAGTGTGCTAAATTATTGCTTGTGTGTGAGAATTGTCTTTGTATTTTAGTGCTTTTTGACGATTTGAGCCAGGTAATACGTATATGGAGTTTTAGATCATATCGTGGATGCTTGTTTCAAGATAACAAAACATTTAATATTGAAAAGAGACAATTAAATGTAAAATATGCTGGAACAACTTGGCTATAATTTTATACTTCTGCATTTCTGTGATTCATTTTACAAACTTTTCACATAGGCTGCATTCACATTAAATTATATTATGCGTGTTATCTGTTTCAATGAAAAAAGTGAATGGGTCTTGTCTAGTCTAGGTCACTAGCAGAGTTTAAGCTCTGGCTTCCCAATAAGGAGTTGTGGTTCGACTCCCGGTCGGACCATATCAACATCTCATGATCTCTCTGGTGAGTTTGCACTTTTACCTGTTCACCGTGGTTTCTCCGGTTCCTCCCACCTCCAAAAACATCCATGTTTAGGTAATTGGCATCACTGTAAATTTCCTTAGTGATGAATGAGAGAGTGAATGTTGTCTGTGAATGAGGAGTTGAAGGTAACCCTGCGGCAAGTTGGCCACTGTCCAGTGTTCCCCGCCTAACGCCCAAAGTCACTGGGATAGTGATTATTGACGGATTAAGCGGTAGAAATGAATGAATAGTCTAGTCAGATTTAAAATGCTTAAAGTGAGGCTAAACACGCGGTCAGAGACTTACTCCACAACAACTGAACCTCAAACAGGCTCCCTTTAAGAGACGCCCAGTGGTGTTCAAACATTAATTGACAGTAGGCTGCCAAAAACAGACAGCGAGCTTGTGAGTGATGCGAGTTTTGTCTGGAGAGATCCTGACGTGCAGAGAAATTCACAGCTCTGAGGCTATGCACAGGTCTAGTTTCTTACTTGCACGACAAGATTATTTTTCAGTAACATTGCAGGCAAATGTATGAAGCCTTTGCTTGAGCCTACATAAGCACATGAGCTTATGATGTGAACATGTGAGTATTTTCTAAAACTGAAAATGAGAAAAATTACACCGAAATGAGGATCGAACCTGCGCACCTTTGGATATTGCACCACACGCACATAAATGTAAAATGAGCAAGTTTGCACAAAAATGTTCCAAAAAGGCCTGTCCTAGATTACAAACATGAAAGCTTTCCAGTTTGTTGGATATATGTTGGGCATATATTTCTTTTTTGTCCAAGAGGAGTAAAAAGACTCTCCGTCAATGTTACAATACCAGCAAAAATGCTTACTCTACTAAAGTTTTCTGTAAAACCTCCAATCGTGTGGGATCCAAGGTCGCCACCAATAATGCATGAACAACCTTTTTATTGTTTCACCACTATCCAACTCTTCTAGTTCTTTTAAATCCTTTAACAACAGAGAAAACACCTTTCCCTGACCAAATAATTGTAAATCCTCTCTCTGCATAACTTAACAAGCTGTACTTGTATATGATTGATTGAAGATCTGTTATGTGGAGATATTTCACCAAGGGACACATACACTGCAAGCTGTTTGTGCTTTTTTCTCCCAGAGCCTAATGAATTGACCATGCATCTTGATACGAATAGATAAGGATGGTACCGACTGGTCAAAAACAACTTTTTCTTTTATGTCCTGCAGCTCATGAAGATCCTTCTGGTGACACGTCTTTGCATGAGCATACTCAGCTTTGACTGATACATGTCTTAAAAATGCCTTGAGGGTTTTCTTAACAGGAACATACTAGAGGAAGCAATCCTTTCCAGTGGGATTCTTACCCAAGAACACTTTTGTAGGTGAGACATATTTAAACTTCTCTTTAAAGTAAGTTTTGCGAGTGTCGTCACTTCTGAGTTTTAGAAGATTATGTTTGTTTAGGTCATTTAAACACTCTTTCTATATTTTCTGGTGGGATGTTAGGCTCAACCAGCTCTTTTTGCAGTTTTGAAAACATGTGAGTCATGTTGTGATCTAGCAAAGTCAGAAATTTTTCTATTATTATTTTACCTAGCAGATAAAAGCTAAATAAAGCCAAATTAGTCACAAAAGCACAATTAGCCTTGTTATTGCCGTTGCTGAGATCTTCCATATGTGTTTCCATGTTAACAACTTCAATATCATTGTGAAGAATGGAACATGACCTTGTGTCCATGGCTACACAAGATTTGTTTTTTCTGCTAATATGGCTACTAAAAGATGATTTTATTCTAAAAGATTTATTGCAATCTGGAAAAAGACATTACTGATTCGCCATCAATAAAATGCCATTTTAAATGTTCACACAATTAAGTCAAATTGGAAGCTTAGTGGTCACATAAAGTAGTCTACATCTAAAATGTTCTTGGATCATTGGTATTACAAGATCTTTCAAAATCTTTCTTTTACATATGTGATTTTAATCCTGAAAATGTGTTGAATGAGCAAGGGCAAGATGAAATAACACAACTAAAAGCCTGTTTTTTTTTTCTCTTTTTGTGGTTCTTGACACGGTGAAAAACGTATAAAGTGTTCTAAAAAACACTCTTTGCACAGTACAACTTTGGTTATTTTAACTGACCTACAAGCTGATTGGCTGTGACGACACAATCGTGGTAAAGTCCAGCAATCATGGAGGAGACTTCTTTTGTCCAGACAATGGTCAGACATTTAGCATGACAGTAGCATGCCATGTGCCACAGCAGTCTGTGTTGTGCGACCTAAAACTCACTTGTGGGACTTCCTAAAGATAAGAGTCAGACAGCACAACACAGACTGCAGTGGCAAATGACAAACATGATACGAAGCAAAAACTATAATCATGGTTAAAAAGATATTGTTAGGATGAAACAATACAAAAATGTACTTACAAGAAAATCAGCAGTATGCTCTTTGGTGGTAGAGTCAAAGAGGCGACTTCCATCCAGGCAGCTGACTCGTTTTTTCCTGTGATTTGTAGTAAAACACAAACATTAACATAGCTAATGATATTATTAAAAATAGCAATTGGTATTATAATTATTTAACACAGGTCCGCTCATATGTTTCATCTCTTTTACAAACTAATCAGCCGTCAGCCAGTGTATTTTGCTTTCATATGTGGTAAAACACTGCCACCTCCTGACAATACTATGAAATTGCTGGCTACTTCATCATAGTAGTACAACAACCAGAATTATTCATTTATCAAAACTAAATGTGAACCAAAAACGTAGAAAATGTGCAGCGTGTATTCGACTGAGAAACACAAACAAGCTAACCTTCTCTTTAGCATATTCTGAGTGGTTTGAATGGTTGAAACAGGGCCACCAAAGCGTGGGTCGGGCGCGATGCACGATCTGCGACACCAGTCTGTGAGCGTCAACAGTCAGATTCAAAACGCGCTCTCTGATTGGCCGCTCTTCCCTCTGCCTGCCCCGCTGATTGGCTCAAGCCTAGCAGTCGGTCTGAGAGGGCGGAAGTGACAGCTTTCACAGTAAAACACTTGTAAAACACGAATCAGGCAGGCGTCGGCCATCTTCCACGACCTAGCCCAACTGGTCATATCTTTCGACTGGTTTGTACGTGAGTTTGTGCGGGGAGCACAATGGCAGTGTGGAACGATTTCACAGAGGATCAGTTTGTGACGATGGTACAGGAGAGGCCCGCACTGTACGACAGCAACGACAGGCACTACAACAACCGCGTCGTGAAGGCTCAGCTGTGGGGAGACATCGAGCTCAAACTGCACACACCAGGTAACAGGCTCGTGTTTGCACTGCCAGACTCTGCACTTTATCAGACTCTGTGTACTGTACTCTGCATTACTGTAAAAGCACTGAGGTTATTAGTTTGACATACACTCTGCAGGTGGATCTTTCACAACTTTACACAAAAGTTTAGGAAAACAAAGATTGACCTATAGAGGTAGACAAAATTCTTAGCAAAATTAGAATTCTTCAATCTTTTTTAAGAAGTTCAACTGTGTGCGATTTCAATGTCTGATAAATGTGAGAACCTAAAGTCTTGTTGTTTATCTGCTTTGCTACAACTGTTGACTTGATTTTCTCTTTTTACATGTCAGATACAAACCTAGTGCTCAGTAGACTTGTTGTGGGTTAATATGTTACAAACTGTAGTTTATTTTTCCTGTTTTAACTGTTTATTGAACTCTTACAACTCTTGCATCGTTGCCATTCAGCACTCACATTTAGAATGCTGTGATGTCACCTGCATAATTGAATTAAGTGCTGATTACTGCAACACATGCTCAAATAAATGGACATTAATAAGCATATACTGGAATAAATCTTTTGTCGTGTGATATTTTAAATGTTATGATTGTGATAATAGCCAAATGTCATCTCTTGATAACAAAAACTGGTGCTTTCTCCTCTCAAGTCAAATGTTTTGATGCTAGTTTGGTGATCAGTTGCAAGGGCATAGCACTAAATTCTTGGCCAGGGTTGCCAGATTTTCAGAAAGCAACAAGTGAGTAAGCTTTTGAAAAAAAAAAGAAGCCCAAAACAAGCATCTCAGACCCTGAATAAAAAGTAATTAAGTTACTCATTTTCACATATTTTAAATTGTATTTGAGCAGTAGTAGACTTTATGAATGAAAATATGCTAAAGTCTTTTTTTTTATTAGTGGGTATATTTCCGTGAATGAAACCTGGAAAAATGTCAAGAAATCACCTGTTTATGACTTCAAAGTGTCGCTCAGGAGCAAGCCTAAAAACTGCAGCCCACGAATGTCAAAATTCAGAAGTGACTTTCTATTAAAAAAGAAGCCCAAAGTCACTATAAAGACGCAGACTTTGCAACTCTGTTCTGGGCCCCAGTATTTTAAACAGGCCCCTGCCCTCGAATACTTATTCTCGTGTCTTAATGATTTTGTTCGCGCTTGGTATTTTTCCATTCAGGATAAGAATTCCTAAGATTCCAATTGGACAGCAGTGACAAGGAAAATGTATACATTTTAGTATTAGTAAATGGAAACACTATTTATATTTACTTCCAGGCAATTTCACTTCAGCTTTGTTGGTGTCATATGGTACAAAAAAAGAAGATATTGCAAGACTTAAGCAATAAAATTGCTAAAAAAAATTGTTTAGCAAAACAATTGTTAGTTGCAGTCTTAAGATATTTAATCTGACCTCATGACATCACATTCTAGACGTGAACAAAACGAATTTCTTTGCCATAAAATACCAAAAAAGTAATTTAAAACGTTCAGTCTGTTCACTCCTAGTAACCTATTCACTTTCTCGCTGTCCGGTGCTCCACAGAGAAGGAGATGAAGAGGAGGTGGGATTCCCTGCGCACACAGTATGTCCGATATCAAAAACTGCCCCTCATTGGGAGGACGCCTCGACAGCAGTGGATCCTGAGCAAGCTGCACTTTTTAGAGCCTCACACCAGGACCAAGGAGAACTTGTCCACCATCTCAGACAAGGTAACAGCTGCTGGATGAGCTACCAGTAGCTCGCCACCATCTTCCAAGTAGCTCATCTATCTACGAATTTTAGAATCATACAAATTATGCTTTTTATTACAGCGCCTATTTCTACTGTAAATGCATCTTGAGATGCCCAATTGTATTCACTTCTAAATAGATATTGGCTAAATGTTCATATACGTCTCTTATAGGTGGGGTAGCTAACTTTTTTAGTTGTAAATTAGTAAACTTTGTGCTTTCCACTAAAAAGTATGTAGTAAATACAGCACTTTCTGAAAAAATTAGACATCTGAGTACTGTCTGAAACTGAAAAATAAAGATATTTAGTTCTAATCAGGAGCTGAATGCTGCGCCCTGATTGGCTGAACTTGGGGCGGTCACTCCAGTTTCACTTAGTTGTTTGTAAAAAGAGGTTCATAAGTCATAAATGCAACCAAAATGAATACATGTCAATATTAACTATGTGTCGAAGGATTTAGGAGAGGAAGTTGTCAGATTTAAAACCTAAATTGTGCCCCACCTTTAACTATGCCACAGTTAGCTTCAGCTTTTGGTCATCACTAAAAGTCGTAGCTCGCCGCGAGTTTTCTTTTGCAAAAGTAGCTCTCTTGGCACAAAAGGTTGGAAAACCCTGATTTAAATAATCTGTGACAAAAGTGAAGACACTTTGTGCTCTGACTAATGTGAAGCTTTTGTACATAACATGACAGAAGCTATTTTTCATGTCATTGTAATGAACATCTGAAAATCATGTTAGTTTAAGATTGGTTAACTTAGTTTAACTTTAGTTTTCTCCTCACACTACTCACTCTGCCTATTTAATAAACTAATGAAACATGGAATTGACAAAACACGATCGGAACAAAGATTTTGAATTGTTTTAAGACGACAGTTAAATTTATAACCGGATTAAAATACAAATCAATACATCTGCATGTTAATATTGTAAGTCTTGACACACTTTTAGTTGGTTTAGCTGCAGAAATCCACTTTTTTTGTCAAAATGTCAGTCTGTCAGCCCACGGAAAAGGCCTGGCTTTCTTCTGTCTTTGATCATTTGTAAGCCCCAGTGTGCAAAAATAATCCATATTCTGTTTGGTAATCCTGGTCATTGAACTCAATGGTATCGTCCCTGTCACCCTGGGAAAACGCAGTGCATGCTGGGATAGCGTGATGTCAGCTGCAGGAGCTCTACAGGTTTTGTTCACTTTCTAGAATACGATTATGTCATTAGGTGGACAAACCAGTTTCTCCTAATAATATCATTATACTTGGACATAAATTATCTTAAAGATTATTTCACAAGTTTTCAAACTGGTGATTTTTGCTTGCGACTAGACCCATTTACACTTTATATTACTTCAAAAAGCTGCATTTAAGCAATATTCCTTTAGTGGTGGTCTATCTGTGTTGAACATATTGGCCTATAGAATGTAGTGAAGTCATGTGAACAGAACTTATTCAGTTCATAAATGATTATCTAGGTTTCCAAGAGCACATGGAAAAGCAGCTGATAGTACTCACCCTTTATCCTTGTATATTTGTTTTCTTAATGGCAAATCACTGACAGACAGGGCTACAGCAGTGGATTAGGTTAGAGCACTCAGAATAGTTAAATGACTGCGCATTTGGAAAAGAGCATATTTCTCATGTCAAGCTATAGTTAGGTAGTAATTCACTTAACCAGGAAAAAGGTATACAGGAAAAAGGCTGTAGAATGGCTCTGATGGCAGAAGTGGGTTTAAAGCAACAACTGTTTCAACATAAAACATTGAAGATAGTTTGCAGAGTTTGCAAGGAAGACCAAAATTATCCTATTTGGAGTTCAAAACAGCTGCTATCAAGGAAGCAGGTTTAAGGCTTCTGCAGTTTGTGTTGAGACATCCAGTATTAGAGGTTTTCCTTGTGCATTTAGTAATAGACATTTGTAGATCAGTGCTTTATAACACGGCTCCTATGGCTTCTTAAAAAGCCTTGAAATGTCTTAAATTAGAAATGAGAAATTTGAGGTCTTAAATTGTCTTAAATTTGTCAAAATTAAGACTTTAGGTCTTAACTTTTGAACAGCTTTAAGACCCTTGTTTTTCAAGCAGATTTGTCAAAGTTAAATGAATGTGCATGTTTATGTCGAAAATGTTACATTTGTTGTGATGCCCGTCATGTAAATAAGCGTCATGTGAAGCTGCAGTGCAGAGGTGCGTGCGTCAGAGCGCATGAGCTCACTGTTAGTTTTTTTGTGTGTGTTTTAACCATGGAAGTATAATTAGAACATCCATGGTTTTAACGCAAAAAAATCTGGTCCACTGTAGTCCTGTTCAAATTTGCAGAACTGATAAAACCTTACTGCTTACATGATAACACTTGAGTATCGCTCTCCTCTCACAGATAAAACACAAATAAAATTAACAATTTAACCACAATACACAATCATATCAGACCCAGCAAGAGAAAAAACATTACTGACAAAAAGCCTGACAAAATAAAAATGTGAGGATTTTTCAGAAGAGAGGACAGACCAAAGTAGTACAAAAATATTGTGTTAAATGACTTATAAATTGAACTACTCATTTCACAAAATAAAGTTAAGATATTTATATTTAAGATTTCACTAAACATTTTACAAAGTTGATCCCAGTTTAGCTATTTTTTCGGATTACAAATTTACTTTCTGTTCATAAATGATGACATCATGCTAGGGAGTTGGTTTGCAATCATGTAATACATTTGGACAAAAATATTCTAATGTAACAGGTTTTCACTTCTTGAGACTTAAAATACACAACTCGTTCATTTTGTTACATTTATGTTTGTCTCCCTAGTGTGATGTCAACAGTTTAGAACTCACCTCTACTTTATTAATTACGTTATTTTCTACCTACGTTATTTTCAACATATTTTCAAACTTTTCTTGAGATATGGGGTCACGCAGAGATGTAAACAGCCATTCCAAGATGTTTACAGAACAGAAATACAGCTGTGAGTAAACTAATGGTGAAATAAACACTGGTAAAAGATGGTTACAAACTCAGAAAAGTGGATTTTAACATATTGTGTCCTCTTTAAATGAAGTTATTTAATTTCTTCATTCCTCTATTTGTCATTCACCAGCAGGAATCCTTCTGTGAGGAGTTTGAGTGCCAGTCGGAAGCCCACAGCGACGCTCCGTGGACCAGCACCATCCTAGAAGTGTGTCCCAGAGCCCCACACCGGAGACGGCCCCTTTAGACTCTCCTGGCCTGCCCCTGACCGAGTCCACCCACGCTCACACCCACAGCCGACCGCCCGAGGCCTCTCCGTCCATATCCAGAGACAGCAGAGGACCCTCGGTTAAACGCTTCAAGAAGGAAGAGCCGATCAGCGAGACGGCCGCCAGCCTCATAGCGGTCATCAACAGGACACTGGAGCAACTGTCACAGGAACATCAGGACAAGCAGGAGAAGCAGCAGGAGAAAGAGGACGGGATTTCCATTTATTTAAAGTATTTTGAACACCGTCTGCGTGCCCTGCCACAGCACCACCTCCCGAGGCTGCAGAGAGACATTGAGAATATTCTGTACACGTATTCCGTGGAGGAATTCAAGACGGATTTGTAATGTTTTCGTTGAAAGTCACGTCACAATTTGAGCTGAAAATGAAACCGCTTGTGACAGTGTTTGCGTGTGTGTTGTTCTAAACCTTTTTTTTTTAGAACCGATCCGATGCCGATACTTTGTCTCAGAGTAGTTGCCGATACCGATACCAGTCTTATAACAAATAGAAGTAAACTAAGGATACTCTTATTTTGCTCAAATTAAAATTAATAATTGCCTTTATAAACTAGACTTATAAATCTTAAAAAGCATGAAATACTGTTACTTCATTAAAAGTGTTTAAACTTTTATGTAACCTTATGTATTGGATTTTGAAAACTATTTTAGATTTTTATTTAATCTCTTCTACCTCTGTGTGTCATAAAAACAACAGTGAGGCCTGTATAAAGGCGCTCATCTTAATGAAATGCAATACAAACAAAAGTCGAGTTAGCCTGTCAACACCATTAGCTAGCACTGCTGTTGGACCATTTTTAAAGTTAGCTTAACCACCAGTCCTACTATAAAGGCTAAAGGAAACATCACAGAGGTAACACAGATGTTTGTCTGTATATACGGAGTTTTCTATGCTTTGACAAGTCTCCACAGAGTCTTTTCCACCTGCTCTGAGCGTTAGCCGTAGCATTAGCCATGAGCAGAAAACAGCTGCTGCTGCATCTACGGCTCCTTATTCAGGACAATACGTACGAGCTGTATCGGATCGGAGAATTGGTATGAGTACTCATCGATACGGATACCTGAAAAATGCCCAATATCGGAGGTTTTGCCAATATTAGAATCAGTATCAGAACAACATTACTTTTTTAACATTTATACATTTATTATTACTTACTACTATTTTGTTAGAAGCTGAGCTTCTGATTGTAACGGCAAATCAGAAAGTAGGTATTTTATTTAAATTTGTCAAAACTACTTCCAAAACTGTCAGAAATCCTTAAGAAGCAAATGGTAATATTCTTACACAGAGCTACATTTGCTAAAAAATAAACTCTGGAGCTACATTTGACCTTTTTAGTTATTTTGTTTTCTACTCTCTGTGTCCTGCACGCTGTTTAGAATGTTGCTTTTGCCGATCTATGACAACAAAAATTCATAAAATACTGCAATTATCACATGTCTCTATTGACAAACAAAAAAGCAGGTACTTTTTGTACTGTTTTACACAAACAGATCTAGACAGAATACATTAACCTGACACATCCATAAACTTAAAGAAGACCTATTGTAAAATCTGTTTTTAACCTTGTTCTAACTGCTTTCTCTCATCATTAGTTTAATCAAAGCTTAATTAAGAATAGGCCTTTTCAACTTTGACTTTTTAGAGAAAGAGAGAGAGAGAGTCTGCACCCTACATATTTATACCCATAAATACTGTACATGCGATTTTATACTTTGATACTTTGCATTTTCTTTGTACCGAAAAAATAAACCTCATACGAACTGTCAAAAGTTTGAGAACTACTGTATAACCACAAATATAAAAATGCAGTACACTTGCTTGTGTTTTGACTTTGTTGTTTGTTGTTTACCTCTTGCCAGCAACTTCTTTTTGCAGCTCTGAAGTCTAGGCTCACTTAATCTTTAAATAACCTCCTCTTCCTCCTCCTCAGAGTCTGGTTGAGTAAACTTTGTCCCGCTTACACGCTGGCCCAGTTTTAGTCTGCACGAAAAAGAGCACAGATGAGAGCTTCTTGGAAAAGCAGACCGGATTACAACAAGTAGAAAACGGTCAACTTCCATCTGAAACTTTGGAAAACATAACCCCATAGTTGCTATTCTAGACTAAAGCAAATAAAATGGACATTCTTCTGAAATTATGCTCAAGCTAAAGCTGATTCCAAAGCTAAATAAATGTGTATTAATATTATGTGATTATTTTATATTAGAAAACATTAATTAACTGGAATGTGCTAACTGATTTGACATATAATCATGCAAATTACTTTTTGAGTTTTTAATTATGTTCATTACTTCCACATCAAAAGCACAGATGGAGTTCTGTCTGAGGGATACATTCTTTCCTCTGTGAGCCTTAGAAAACACTATTCCAAGTTTTGCTAGACCTCTGAGAACTTTAAGGTCTTCATGCATCCTGACTTATTTTGAGCATTTCAGCAGAATTAGCTTACCAGGCAAGATTGGTTTTATTATTTTGTCTATGTTATTTTATTTGTAGAATTTCCTTTGTAGACAGAGCTCTAACTCTATTCCTGACATGAGGAAAACGACTGTCACGTGTGCTATATTATCCTTTTTTGTATTAATCAATAAAATGCCAATCTAAATGTGCTCAAAAATGTGAATAATTAAGTTTACTAAAATGTAGTACATCATCATGGAGCATTTTTTTGGAGAAGTGCAAAATGCCAACAAATAAATTAACTTAAAATTTAATGAAATCACATTAAATGTCAAGCTAGTTCAGTTTGCAGTGTTATTTCAACATTAATAGTTACATTAAATAGGTTAGCATTAGCTTTGAGACACAAACTGCATATTATATAAATATAGATTTTTCCTGGTGAAATATTTACCTCGTATGTGAAGGTCTTAATTGCTGCAATGATTGTCTGATTGTAAATTCCTTTGCGTTATTTGAATAGCTAAATTCAGCTAATTCTCCACGGGTAATGAATGGACTACTAGAACGAATTGGATCAGTCTGACTAAATTGGAAAAAAATATGAATAATAAAGATTAATACAAATAATGGAATTGAATAATAACAAAACAACGTATTTAATTTATTAATTTTAATTTAATTATTATTCCATAGACTCATTTTCGACGTCCAGACAAAACCCTCGACGTCAGTTTGGTCCAATCAGAGCGTGAGGGGCGTGGCCATATTATTCCTCGCTACTGCTGTGCGTACCAACAAGCCTCACAGAGGATCACCAAAACTGGATATTTTTACTCTTTTGCTCTCTTAACTTCAGGTAAGCACATTTATTCAAGCAGATCATATATTTACGTAACATTTCCACGCGCTTGACTGCACCAGGCGTCTCGTTTCTTTACGATAGAGTTGTAAAAACGCTTATTTTATGCTTTAGTGAGGATTCTACGCTGATGCCAATGTGCTAGTTGCATTTAGCTAACCGAAAAAAACGTGTTCCAACCGGGCTCGCGAGCTTGTTAATGCGTACTGGTGAGCCCCGGACCCGGTTTGACCATAGAGAGTACGCGGTGTTCCATCCGCCTTGCAGTATGGCGGCTGTACTCTCTGTCCTCATGCAGCAGATGCTAAACAGTCACAAGCTCGTGAGACATGCTTTTGCACGAGGAATTGTCTGACAGTAACGTGTAGCGGTTTATTTCTATTTCTTATATGCGTTTAAATAAAGATTGTAACTTTAATGAATAGTGTTACAAGTTGCGCAACGTGTGCAAGCTGCGTGGTTAATGAAGGACATCCATGTGTCCATCTATCCAGCCCATGGATCTGTTATCAAACCTGCTTTCACGCTTTAGATATTAGTTAGCCCAGGATCAGATACTTCAGTACTTTTAGTCCTTGTTTCATTTCGGTTTAGCAAAGATGGGTAAAGTTACTAAAGTTTGTACACAAGGAAGAGTAAAAATACTTCTAAGTAATAGGCTATTACTCAAGTAAAACGTTGTGGTTTCAAAAACGAAAAAATAAAATAGAGTAAACAAATTTGGTGAAGAATAAATGGTCTATTTAAATGGCCTATTTATATAGCGCTTTTCTACCTTTCCAGGCACTCAAAGCGCTTTACAATCTAGCATCCACTCACCCAGTGTACGCAGACACTGAGCAATGTGGGTTAAGTGTCTTGCCAAGGACACAACGACAATCTACTCCTGCCGTCCCACTGTGGCACCTGGTGTTCTAACGGTCTCCCATCCAAGTACTTACCAGGCCCTTTTTGCTTAGCTTCTGAGATCTGACGGGATCAGGCTTCACAAGCAGGTATGGCCTGCTTAAGTACTTAAAGGTACACTGTGTAACGTCACGACCAAGCAGACAGAATAAAGCATGCTTTTGTCATTTAGATGTATTTTACAATTATTAAAGAATGTTGGGAGTAACTCATTACAACATTCTTACTGTGATATATTATCCTCTTCAGTAAGTTGTGTAACTCATTACATTAAAATGATCATTGCATAATCATAAACCTGATCATTGCATTGATTATCTCTTTAAAACACCTTTAGGATCAAAACAAAATTGAAACTGGTGAGTTATGGTGATGTAGATGCGTTTCTGTGGTGTTTATTGGCCTAAAGTGACATTGCATCTATAAACTAATCAGTAATCAAGTGTAAAAGTGACACGATTACTGTAGTATTGTACAATGTCGTAACTCAAAGTACTCAGAGTAACTCGCAGTAGTATCACTCAGTTACATTTTTAACTAACTAACCAGTAATATATACATTTTTACAGTAACTTGCCTAACACACTATTGATAAATAATACAAGTCAGTGTTTTACTTTGAGCAGGCTTGTATGGCCTCAGAATGGACTATTGGACTATTAGACTAGAGGAGCCTCCTCCTGTTTTTTCCATTTTTTCACGTTGTTGTGTTACACAATTATGACTATATAATTATGTTACAAAAACTGGTTTAACTTTTTCTACTGATTTGTGTAGTTGACTTTTCACCTAAAGAAAGTTACACAGTGCAGCTTTAAAGTGCATGAGGTAGACTAATACTGGCTTTTCAGTAAAGCTTAGTGAACATGATTATATTTAAGATTTTACTACAGTTTGCTTGTTTTCAGTTTGTTCGACATGTGTAATTGTATTTTGGTCAGTAATATGACAGTTTGTAGAGGAAGTAGTTCAACTGGTACCTATCGCATTCATTATGTCAACAAGGGCAAACATCCTTATAAATTACACTACTGAGCTCTATATGGAACCTCAAAAAACAACGCTTAACATAGAGATGCACAAGTGTGCTAAACTATGTGTGTTTAAAAATGTGTTTAAAAAATGTAAACAAAAAAAAACAAAGATGGACCAACATAAACTGTTTAATAACTACTTCCTAGAGTCAGAATATGCAATAATGAATGCTATTTTCAATATTTAGTATTTTAAAGTTGCCATTTGTTTAACTTATTTTATTTATTGGTTTATTGAATAAGGACAGACACAAAAACATTGACTAACTGTAACACAGCAGTCTGATGCATAGTGCTTCTAGCCAAAGCTAATTCGGAGCACTTGTCTTTTAACACACAAGAAAATACAGCAAAGAGAAATACATGAAGACACATTAAGCATGAGTGCACTGCTGTTGCTGACACATCCAGTCTGTTTTTTAAAAAGCCGAGCGTTGTTACAGATTTTAAATTAACAGGAGCATGTTCCATAGTTCAGCACCTCTCACAGAAAAGGTTGTTTGGGCAAAAGATGTTTGCGAAAAGTCACTTTACAGTCTCCAGAAGATTCTGCTGCCGACCTGCCACAGCTTTGTAATCTGGTTATAAAACTGCTCAAAGGCTTTGGTGCTAAACCATTAACACATTTTAAAAAAACTGTTTAAGAATGCTAAAATTAATACAATTTGAAAATTATAAAAAGCTGTGCTTGGATAAAATTTTACGATGGAAGCGGATTGTTTTTTGATCAAACACCTTTATGGCTCGATTGTAGAGACATTCAACTGGCCTGAGCGTGGACTGACTGATCTGAGACTAGACTGTGTCCCCAGAGGACAAATGAGACAGAATCATAGAATTCAGAAGCACATGAGCACACTCAAGAGTCAGATATTTTCCTATTACTTTAAAACAATAGATGTTGCAGTTTTAAAGACTTTTTTTTACGTGACTTTTAAAGTTCAATTGTGAGTCTAGAATTATTCCTAAATATTTCTTCTTCTGCACCTGATCAATAAATTAGTTATTTACTTACTCCCTGATAACAACTTTATTCAGTAAAATTATTGCTTAAACCGTCAGAAAAATGTGTCATCTGTCGTAGTCAAGAAATGCACAAAACTCATACACATTTATTTTTTTTTACTAATTTGCAGGAGTGGTAGTTGTAGCTACATTCACTCACTTTACTTGATTCGCGTTTTGAAAACACTGTATGAACCTAAGTGAGATTTTTTTCCCCTCACTTCTTGAGCTGCATTTGGTTTGAAGTGAATTTAAATGACAAAATGTGTGTTTCTTGCATCGTTCTTTTGTTGTTCGCAATTTTGAAAAGACAAGTTTTTGTTCTATTAAAACATTAATCGCAAATCTAATTACAATCGCAATACTCCTCAGAAAAATCCAGGCACAACTCCTCATTTAGTCTTGTAATCTAGTGCTTGTTCAGTCCTGAGGCTAATAAACTGAGACGGGCCGGTTCACACTTGTTTGCACAATGTTTAAGCCAAGTTAGTGACACTCCATGTGACTTTCTGAAGAAGGAACCTGCATGATTCCATGAAAATAGAACGTTCTAATCAACATTCTACATGCAGGGAGTTTTATTTTTATGCCATTAGGTGGAATATTAAAGTCAACTGAACAACATTTCCATGGAAAACACTAGTTTTCACAAAAGTATGAGTCATGTTTGTGGAGGTATAGGAGTTTTGCAAAGTTTATGTGCAGTCAAATCACTCAAAAGAAAAGAAAAACATCTTTTTATTTTATTTTATTTTTTTGTTTATGAAAAAGTTGCCCAGTGTGTTCTTATCTTTTAGAGTTTACACCTCTCTGGTTTAGTCTTATCTTAGTCCCACACACAAACAAGTGTCTTCTGTGTGTCAGTCTTGATCATAGCTGCAGCAAAGCATAACTATTAGGGCTGAGACGATATTGACAAAAATGAATATCATCTGAATATCTCAATTACAATATTCAGACAGATATTAAGACTACTGATGCACCGATCCAGCTTTTTCAGTTCCGATACTGATTCCGGTTCTTTGGCTTTAAGTATCTGCCAAGAGTCCTGGACCATTAATTGAAAAATCAAAAGATCAAAATTGGATCGAAACGAATTGTCAATTATTTGGTGGTGGGTTGAATTGAAAGATCGAAAAACCAATCTTTTGTTAGTAAAAATGTGTAGTTTGGAGCGAAAGTCAAACTTTGAGGTAGAATACTGATATATAGTTAAAGAAAATCTAATAAATGTAACGTATTATAAAAGTTTTTGTTTCGTTTATGTTCATGAATGGCATTTTTTATTTGTTTTTGAAAAGGTTAAACAAAATTGAATCGAAAATCGAGATGGATCAATATGAGAGATTAACTGAAAACTTTGCCAAAATCTTGTATTTAACAACTAATCGCCCAACTATTCGATGAGCAAAATAATCGTTAGTTGCAGCCCTAATTATGTTTTAATAACATTTGGAAGTGGATTCTTCATAACTAAGTACTTGTCACTGTAAATCTGTCTATCCTAAGTTGACTTGTCTTATGTTATTGTTTTGTGCAGTGTAAAGTATTGTACAAGTCAATACAAAAGACAAGCAAAGGTTAAGAGGTCATTGTATTGACCATTTGCACCTACGTCACTTGATCACGTGGCTGCGCCATGCTGGAGGGCAGAAGTGCGTTTACGCAGCATTACAGGGAGCGCAAAACTGACAAATTCTCACATATTTTATTATTTTTCCGTAAAGAAAGCAGTGGATGCTTCTAGCGCATGTTCAGTACATTTGTCTGTGGAAGTAGGACGTCTTTTAGACACTCACAAAGCAAGGTATTTGGAAAAGCTAATGAATGCTAGCTGATCCATTCTCTCTTCCTCCTGGTATGTTTGCCGAATAAATAAAATCTTCAAGTTTGCCTGACTTTACTCCTCATGATTTGCACCATTCTGTGGTAAACAGGGTTTTCTCGGTTACACGTTGCTATTCCGACAGTCCGGTATTCAGACACCTTAGTTTTCCGACAGCTCGCTACTTAGACATTGCATCCTATGGTCGGAATAGCGGCATTAACAGAAATTTCAAAGCACCCCTGTATTACGACACTGTTTTATTTTCTTAGTCGGAGTAGCCGTCTCTCTCTATCGCTCTCTCTCTCTCTCTCTCTCTCTTTCTTTTTTTTTTTTTTTACAAACATCCTGCTTTTCAATTATGATAAGTCAATCTCACATCTATGGTCATTTCTGCTATTAACCATATGATGGCAAAAACACGCTCTCACTCCGGCGCACAGAGTTAACTGTCTTCGAAAAAAAAACAACAACAAAAAAAAAACTAACGAAATAAAGGGGACAAATCTAAACCCACACTTAACAATAATTACGTAAAAAATGTATCTCAACGGATTACAAAATATTGCTCAGATTTTCAACCTAAGAACCATAAAAATAAATAAACAAAAGTTGTCCTGTTTTGAAGAAGGCCGAGTTCAGCCGCTCGTCATGAGCCTGGGCGCGTCAGGCTTTCAGATTGCTCGTGCCATAGCACTAAATAGAAACCTATTTAAGGCTGTCTGGGCCAGGCTGAAGCAGGTTGAAATAATCCTTTTAGGCAGTTTGTGGAGAATATAATAAAATGAGAGTGCGTCGTGTACTTTCGCGTTACGCCGCGCGCGTCACTGAAGTCTAACGCTTTGAAATTTAGTTTCTTTTTCTGCTCATTTCTCAGTGAATTTGTATCAGATTGTCTCAAACCAGGCATCATTTTGTTGCTTAAGACTCAAAGAGCATCACTGTACAGTTGTCATCGTTTTCCTGTCCACGGTTTGTCTGTGTGAGCTAACAGAAAAAAATGGAGAGGGAAGGAGGAGACAGAGGGGGAGGAGGGGAGAAACAGCAGTAAATTCATTGATACTTTTACTCCTGCGTGTGCTTGTATACATTATAATTTAGACTAGTAGGCCTACATAAAGAATTGTGTCTTTAAGTAATCTTAGGCGTCATAGTGCGGTGAGGAGATCCATGTGGGAACACGCGTAAAGCTGTGCCAAAGCGAGCGCACACTCGTGTCCTGTACGCACAGTGAGCCATATGGATGATTTAAGCATGTTTTTGACTTACAATGGTCAAACAGAGTTAGAGGAAAGGGGGAGCGTTATAGCTGGAAACTGCGGCCCCACACACCGTTCATATTCATAAAACCCTGACCCGGGGAACACTGGACCGCTGCTCCAGCCACACATTCCCCACAATCAAACCAGTTACATGCAGTTTTTTGTCTGTTCGGTGCGACCCAAAGCTGAAAAATGTAGATAGAATAATCCAGTTTCAAAATTATGCACAATAATTACGATGATGACGCACTGATAATTCTGTTAAGCAACTTGTGAAAGTTTTGGTGCTTGTATAGCTGCATGCAACTCCACAGACTGTGGCGGCCAAAGAGGAAGCGCATGGCCAGGGAAAACAGCGCGGAATTAGAAAAAAACATGAATGTCGGAATAGCGAACCCAAAAACAGACTGTCGGAATGGAGGTGTGTCGGAATGAAGAGTCGTCGGAATAGGGTTTGAACACCGGTTTTGTCTTACACTGGAGCAGATTTAAAAGCTACAAGAGGTTGGTTTTCAGTAACTTAGCTGTATATCATGTGAGGCTAGTGTTAGCCAAGCATAATGCAGGCTGTTTCAAATATTCATTGCAATTATTTTTTTGTCAAAGGTCATTTTTTTTCTCTTTAGCATTGACTTACCTTGTTTAAAGTGTTCACTGCAAATCCGTAGTGACTTAGAGGGATTCCAGTTCTTTTGATTTATTGCTGCTATCCACTAGCGTCTTCTATCTTCATCAAAATGTAAACGAAAAAGCTCCAGGTTTAGGCTTAAAACCTCGATCTTGCCTGTTAGTGCAGCGTGTTCCAGATACAGCCATTTTACAACTGAAATCAATTAAAATTACTTAGAAGCGAGCACGTTTTCGGCAAAGTTTCCATTGCTGTAATGCGCACAGACAGCGCTTTTGCCCTCCAGCATGGAGAAGTGGGTGTTCCCTCGAGGAGCGTGACGACACGTGCAAATGGTCAATTGCTGCAAAACATGTGTTCATGTTTCACTTATATAAATTGATATATTTTAACAAATCAAACTTGACAAAATTTCTCAAATTCATTCCTTTTAATGACTTTATTGACTGAAAAGCGCAGTCCAAAAGAAACCAAAAAAAGTACTTGGATTTGGCAACTCTGGGACTAATAGTCAAAGGTTGGAGTCTATTTAAACAGACAAATGCAGCAAAGAGAGAAAAAGGAAATAACGATATGAGGATTTCATCAAAAAAGCAGATCATCACAGAGATGAGCTCACGACTGCTTGATAATGGATTCTTCAAAACTAAGTACTCGTCTCTGTAAATCTGACATGTTTTTAGTTTTTGTTTTGTGCAGTCAGTGTAAAGTATTGGGTTTGTGCAAGTCAATATGAAAGACAAGCAAAAGTTAACGGTCTTGTCTTTATAACAGCTCTGCTAGATCTTTTCGCCTTAAAAAACAGGACACGAATTCAAGTTTTTTGCCAAATTTTATGTTAAAGGGTAAAATGTAGAAATGTTTTGTGCCTCTATATAATTAAACCTTTTCAGTCAGTGTGACTTAAGCCCTAGTTTCATCTGATTGTCAAGACTGTTTGCAACTATGCACTAACCCAACACTACACAACACCATTCCAGAGCTTAATCTACAATAGAACGACTCACAATCACAGAGCAAACAAAGATACGTGAATAGAAGCATTTCAACATTCTCTTGTGCAATAACCATCTCACATTCTGACATCATATCAGTCCAAGTCCCATCCTGATGCATCATGGTGCAGCTCATGTGACTTTGTTTTCACACGCCAACAGAGCTAAAGAATAGATTGAATTTTAAATATAAAGAGATAAAGCAAGTATATCATTTATAGTAAAAAATATGTGACAAAACCAGCAAATTAGCAATAAAAGTAAAACAAGTGATGTTGCAAACTTTCAAATGGCCAAGTCAAGTTTATTTGAATAGCACAGGGGTCTGCAACTTGCGGCTCAAGAGCCACATGCGGCTCTTCAAAGACATCTTTGAGTTTTGATTGACAATGAGGAACCAGACTATAATAAAGTTAAAGAACATGTATTAATATTTTTGTATACAACAGTTATTTAATGCAGTGTTTCTCACCCTTTTTCATATGGCACACATTTTTTCTCAGATTATTTTTTATGGCACAAAGAAAACTAAATTATTTATTGTTATTATGCTTAAAATTTGGAAATCGTGGTGTTTCAAAATGGTATTCTGGGCACACAAAAAAGGCAAATTAATTGCTGAATCTGATTTCATAAAGTGAAATATTTTAAACAGATTAAGTGTTCTATGGCAGGGGTTCTTAACCTTTTTGACCTCGAGGCCCGAATATTCATGTAGAAGGTATCCTGGGGCCCAATCTCATATTAAACGTATTGTATTTGACTGATTTTGTGGCCCTCAAGGAGGTGCTCGCGGCCCAACTTTGGGCCCCGGCCCTATGGTTAAGAATCACTGTTCTATGGCACACTGGGTAAAAACACTGGTTTAGTGTGTATAAATATTGGTTTATTTCAAAATGTACAAAAAGAAATGCTAAGTGAAACAAACTATTATGTCTCGTCAGCAAAAAAATATTTGTAATGTTTTCAGTGTTTAATTTTGTAAAACATTGAATAAATTCACTTAACTGTCTAGACATTTTCTTAAACTAAATACAGCTGTGGCTCTTTCTAACTTTGATTTGGTTTGAAGAGGGCAAATGTGGCTCTTTTACTGTGAAAGGTTGTAGACCCCTGGAATAGCACAATTCATAAAGAAAATAATGAAATAAGTGGTTCTCAATAGGGCAGGGCGATAATATACCGTTGGTGATAATATCGCCAAAAAAAAGATATCGTTGGTGATCTAACGTTTGAAATAGAACTGAGTGACTTTGCACCGATGCAGAGGCTAAAACAGAACAAGAAAAGATGTGAGAAGTAAACATGAAGCTGATATACAACCAAATACAAAAGAAATGTTAGAAATGACATGCTTAAGCAATCTCGCATATATATCGTCGTCACTTATATCGTTATCGCAAATATGTTTTTTATATCGTGATACACATTTTATGCCATATCGCCCCACCCTAGTTCTCAAACTTTTTCAGTCACGACCACCAAAATAACAACCGTAGTCATTTTGTTTTGTATCTTGATAGCGATATTTTGGACGATATTCTATCAGTCTAATATAAATATGTTGCTGTGTGTGTGAAGATAAAATGTTGCCAAATAATCACACTAGAAAAAAATAGCCTCTTAAAGAAGTAAAAAAAAAGTGTTTGAAATAAGTAAGTATGATGTTTTTGTAGATTCTGACTGTCTTAAAATGAGACATCCAATGGAACAAGCAGAATAAAAATTAGGAAGAAAAAGACCACTACAAAATCTAAACAAAATATACTGTTCTATTGGCAATAGATACTGCTTTAAATAACCGGGAAAATGAGTGAATAATTTGACACACATTTTAGATTTGTCCGATAATCATTCTTAATTATAAATTTGAAGACACATATGTTTACTGATATATAGGGCTGCAACAAGTTAATTGGTCAATCGCAACAAATCGATAATTGAAATAATCGTCAGCTAATTTAGTAATCGGATAATCGCTAACTAGTTTTTATACTTGAGTTGTGACAATTTTAAATTACTGTTGTATTATAGAGGGATTTTTTGTTTATCAACACGGGCGATGTGCGCTCACCCCGCCTGTAGAAAGAGTCTCCGCACATAGACACAAACAGTGGAAACAAGTCTAAAAAGCTCCGTTGTCAGCTAACGTCAAGAGTTTGTCACTTTGCGAAAACAAAAGTTATGCTGCTAATTTAACATTTATGGATGAAATTTGATCCTACGACCCTTAGAAGTTAGTTACGTTTAGGTAAGTGAGAAAAATGGCGAGGAAAATGCTGTCTCAGCTTCAGGGGACAGACGTCTATCATACCGGTTCATACCTGATGAAAGCAGCTAGCTGTCGTCCCGTTTCGTTGTTTAATTGGAACAAGTTTCCCAATGTAAACAAATGGAGATGAGTGCTTTCTGCATGACGCACGTGCAGTAGGGCAGAGAGTGACGTCGACCGAAAATCCCTCTATTCCAAACTCATTTTCAATACCAAGGACAATACTACAAATGATTTAAAATGCTGTTTTTTCAAAACAAAGTATTAGTTTTTTTGTTGTTTCTTGTTATAGTATTTGTAGTAGATCATTCTAAAAGTGTTCACACCAGAAAAGGCCAATTTATGTTCTCTTAAAAGTATTTTTAGTACCAATACTTGCTCAAATGAGAATATAGATTTGAACTTGTAGTTAAAATATTTCTTTTTTGTTTATAAAGATGTTTGAACTAAGAAAACCCTCAAACTGAACAGGCAAGGATGATTACAAGCGATAAAAATTGTGTAATTTTAGTGTTGTTGTTGTTTTTTTATGCAAAAACTAGTTTGTCTGTGAATTTGTAACTCTAGAAGAACGTTCATTTGTGATCCTACTCAGAATCAGCTCAGAATTTGCCAAAATCTTTTATTCAAGTGTCATTCTTAACAACTAATCGATTAATCAAAAGAATAATCGAACACCTAATCGATTACCAAAATAAATGTTAGCGGCAGCCCTACTGATATACTATTGTTCAAATACTGTCGTCAGACTCTGCCAAAAATATGGAGATATTTATATTTGTTCATCTCACCCAGGCCTAAAGGTGAATGATAAAGAAAGAAATGTTTAATAAGACTAAACAAAGTCTAGAACAAGACTGTAATGTTCCAAAAGAACAAATGTGAATATAATAATAGACGCTAAAGTAAGTCAGAGATGAGTGCAGTGTAGTTTTGTCTGTATTTAGTTTTGCATGACTCAGGTAGAGCACACTTAATCTCACGTGAGTCTGTTTGAACAAGACAAGCTCTCAGATTGCCCTGTCAGCTGGTCCCATGAGTCAGCTCCCTCACACCAGAAAAACACAACCTACTGCTGTGGAATTATATGGTTGTGGAGAAAAAAATGTGTTTCATGTTCAAATACCATTTCATAATAATAGTAATGTAGTTTTTTATGCACTTTTTTTTTTTTTTTTTTGCAACAATTAAATATGTGGGACAAATATTGCTGTTTTATATCATTTGCAGGAATTTTGTCTGTGCAAAATGCCTAAAAGGACTGTGGGTTTTGTAATGGTTGACAGTTTTGTCTGATGTCACATAAGGCGTTTTCCACATGAAATTACCAAGAACTAGTCCCCACATTCTCCAGTCCCTGTTCAGTCAGAGGAACTACCCTGTCCACATGTTTGTGTTCACACAGCAGCAGCTTCTGAAAGTGGGTCTAACTAGCTTAAGCATTAGCATCTGTAAAGTCTGGAACATTCAAATAATTCATTAAGTGGTGTTAGGAAAACAAAAGTTGTCTTTTTTCAATTCCACATAAAACTACAATCTACAAAACCTCAAAACACCGCTGAAATTAATAATCAAACACAATTATTCACTGCAATTCATAATAATAGTATTATAGGCTACTATTTACAAATTAAATAAATACATTTTGGGTGTTACTGTGAGAACGTATAAAACATGTTTCAAAACAAAGTGTTGTAAATGTGTTTGTGTCACCAAAAGGTACCTGCTCCATAGCAAGAGCAAAACAAGTCCCTAAAGTAGCCCCAGTCCATAGTTCCTGGTCTGTGTGAATGCTTCCGAAATGGGGACAGGAATTAAAAAAGTACTAGGAACTGAAAAAGGTCCTACAGTGGGAAAAGGCCTATAGAGTCTGGAAATAACATTGGCTTTTGCAGTCAGACTAATTTATCCAAATCTTGCTAATTTGCTTAATGGCGAAAACATGACTCGGAATAGAAGGCAATGCTGTTTAACAGCCAAAAAAAGTTGTTTTTGTGATTTGCTTCACTTTAATACACTATTGTATCTATTTAGTCAATTATGCCCAGAGCTGATCAGATTAGATTCAAATCTTATTCTGTATTTACTCTTTGTCTCTCTCTCTCTCCCTCTCTGCCCCCCCTCCCTCTATCCCTCTCTCTCTCTTTCTCTGTCTCTCTCCCTCCCTCCATCTCAATCTCTCTGTCTCTCTCCCTCTTTCTGTCTCTCTCTCTCGGTCTCTCTGTGTCTCCTCCCTCTCTGCCCCCCTTCTCTCTCTCCTCCCTCCCTCTCTCTCTCTCTCTTTGTCTCCTCCCTCTCTCTCTTTCGTGTCGTGTTGTGGATTTAGATCTGACCATGGGAAAGACTCAGTCAAACTTGGGAAAGCCCAAAAACGAGAGCCATGAGGCGCTGATGGACTCTGAGGCTGAGAAGGAGGAGAAGACGGAGGATGTGTCCCAGTTTCCATATGTGGAGTTCACAGGGAGGGACAGTGTGACGTGCCCCACCTGCCAGGGCACCGGGCGCATACCCAGAGGTAACACACACGCACATTAAATATTTTCACCATTTAATTCTAGATGATTTAAGTCAGGTGTTTTGAGAAAATCGGCCCCCATTGTAAGAGCGTTATAAAGTAGACTTATGCCAATTCTATTTAGCATGTTTTACCTGTCTCCGTTTTCATTGAACCTCTTAAGTATTCAGAGGGAATATATTTTTTTGAGTGACACATTCACTGCTCTTTCTGCAACATTCTCTATTATTTTTTGTAGCAGAGCTGTATGTGTTCAGATAAAACACACTATAAAATGAGGTGTATTTTTTCTATATTAATAATAAAATGACACACTAGAGGGCCAAAAACTCCAGTTCACCTAGAGCCCCCAGAATGCTCGCTCCACCTTCATGTACAGTATGTGGACTTGTGGAGCAGCGTTGGATTTGGTGTAACTAACTCCAGTTAGTTACACATTAGTTAGTCAAGTGACCGAGTTTGTAGCAATGGGCTGTTATAGAACGTTTCATTTCTATGGATGCCTAGGATTCCCTTCGCTAAAATGCTACGCTCCATAAACATGTAAAGTATGCTTCCTGGTTATAAGGATCTTTAGCATTTTTTCTCATTAAAACCAAATGTATTTTATTTAAATGAATGCAATAGTCTACTTTACGAGTATGTATATTAAAAAAGTCTATTACAAATGTTGGCATATTTTATAATGTCTCCTCATCAATACTTACCTGAAGTTGTGTTTCAACACACAAATCCACAATGTTTATGCTCTATTCTTCCCACCAGCTGAAAACACTGCACCATCACTTAAATCCTTTGAAACTTTGAAGCTTTTGAAGCTACCTCGTCTGTTTCACCTCATTTAAACTGCTTTACTTCAACAGAAACAAATGAAGATTTCTGTGGCTATCGAATGAAATGTTAAACTCAAATATTTCTCCCAAAGCGCAACAAGTTATTGGCTTGTGTATGTTTAAGCATTTGCTTAACCTACTGTTTGTAGCATACATTTTTTTCTTCTTAATATCAAATAGAAATATATTGTGTTTTGAGAAATATTGAAATGGCAATATATTGTATCAGGCCTTGTATAAAGACACAAACAGTGGAAACAAGTCGAGCCAGCACAAGAGTTTATCACTGTGCGAAAAAAGAAGTTACAGTATACTGCTAAATCAACATTTGTAAATGAAATTCGACCCTACGACCCTTCAAAGTTACATTCAGATTCCACTACCAGTAAAAACATGTACAATAGGCTCCCAGTTTCTCTTTTTTTCCTGGTAAAATTAAGGTCAATAAATAAATAAATACAGTAATCAATTAAATAACATTGATTGAGAATGTTATTTAGAATGTTTTATAATGAAATTAAATGAGTTTCAAATCAGGAATACTCTTAATCAAAACCATCACATTTCGCTCAAAATACATTTACTTTTGCTCAATAAATATAATATAAACTTATATTTTTTCGTCTTGTATCTGCGTTTTTACTTCTTCCACCTACTTTCAATACTCAATAATCCAAGCTAATGTACTGTACTTTCCTTTGTTCCTTCAGGCCAGGAGAACCAGCTGGTGGCTCTGATCCCCTACAGTGACCAGCGCCTCAGACCCAGCCGGACGTAAGAACCCTTCAGACTCCTCTCTTGTGCAGTATTGTATTATAAACAAACTAATTTCTTCTCTGTCTGCAGAAAACTGTACGTGATGCTATCAGTGGCCCTCTGCCTGCTGCTGTCTGGCCTGGTCGTCTTCTTCCTCTTCCCACGACCCATCAATGTGTCCTACGTAGGAATCAAGTCTGCTTACGTCTCCTACGACCAGGACAAGCGCATCGTCTATCTCAACATCACTGTGAGAAGAAAGAACACGAAAATATGGACACATACTGTACATAGGCAGTTTCAACTTTGAGAGGGCGAATGCAAAACTGTTCACTAGCAATAGGATTTCAGCTGGGTTATAGGAAGTCTGAAAAGGTCCAAAATAGTAAAGTTTCAACTTCAGGCCTTAAAAAAAGTGTTAAATTTGCTGTTGTGGTCTTAAAAATGTTTGCACTGGTCTTACATTTTTTGTTAAGGAAGCAATTTTTGTCAGATTTCTTGATCTCCTTCACATTGCTGCAGTTTTGTCAGAAAATTCTTAATAATATAACACAACTGGTGTGTTTCTTCGACTGATTTTTTGGTTGATCGAATAGCGAATAGCGTTCTTTTGATTAATTCATTCGATTTTTTTGTAATTGTAGTAGGGCTGCTCCATTATGATAAAAACAATCACGATTATTTAAATCATACTTGAAATCAAGATTGTTCAAACGATTATTTGCTCAGAGCAGTGTTGGGCAAATATTTTTCCTTAAAGGTGCATGGCGTAAGTTGCAAAGGTTTTGAACAAGGGCGCCATCTTTGGCGTTTTGTGGCACTGCACCCACCCTACTATCAGCAGCTGAAGACGTATACTTTACAGCTGAAAAGATTCTTTTGACACATCGTTATTTTCTGCTAAATGTTTTCTGACTTAAGAAGACAAAGGCTTTTGTATGAAAAAGTAGATGCTGGCTATTTTATGTTCTTTTTGACTGAATGATCAGTTTACACACTCCAAAAGTTACACTTTTTTGAGAGTTTGAGGAAAAGCTTTGTTTTAGCGTGAGAGAAAATTGTAAACAAGCTTTTTACAGGCCTCATTTGTCATAAACTAAATGCTCAATGGCAATTTATTACTCTAATAAAACATAAACCTTACCAAGACAAAGAGCTAAGCGCTAAGCTACTAAAC
Source organism: Mugilogobius chulae (assembly GCA_038363315.1). Lineage (NCBI taxonomy): Eukaryota > Metazoa > Chordata > Actinopteri > Gobiiformes > Gobiidae > Mugilogobius > Mugilogobius chulae. Next base: position 212,118 of record JBBPFD010000669.1, read on the forward strand.
CTGTGTCTAAATGTGCGATGTACTTGGACAGGCCTGAGAGTCTTACCTTCTAATGAAAATAATCACCAGATGAACGTCTTATTGATCTCCAGCACAATTCCTCTTTCTCAAAAACTTGTCCAAGTGCTCCTCGGTCCTGCAGTCGGCTTCATGCCATGCCGTTACGGTGGGCTAGTTGTTTTGAATTCTTCCGTGTGTTACGGGGGTTCGGAAGCTAGATGGCAGTATGTACCAATGATTATTTATTTTATTTTTCATTAAACAGCCTTTACAACAGTCGTCCATTGTATAAAACCGAGAGCTTTTGCTAAATAAATAGAAATAATGACGATAATCCAGTGAAGGAGGACTAGCGCGGGAAAATGCGACCAGCGCCACTCACATTTATGAGCCTGTGTGCGCTCACAGAGGCAAACTCGGTAAGTTTACAAAACGTCATGGCGCATATCCAGGCAAGTGCCAATGGACGGTAATTTGATATATCGTAATATTGAACATTTAACTTACGCAATGCACCTTTAAGGGCCATTTTTGAACCCAGACAAGTGGTAGAGGGCCAGACCGCTGTGACAAATTATCATTATCGTAAGAACATTTTTTGTTAAACAGGCTTTTCAATCTACTATTTCGACCATTTATTATGATATATTTTTGGACAACAAGCAAAGACACATGCTCCATAGTCACATCAATCAAATAAAATAAATATAAAGAGTAGCACACTCTTGAAAATGTGGCGAGGGCCAGATTAAAACAGTCCCGAGGGTTGCAGTTTGCCCAGGTCTGGCTTAGAGAGACTTAGTGTTTCACAGAAATAAACGTAAATGTATTCTACAATTGTCAAAGAAATGTATGAGCAGGTTTATAAGTTACGGTCAATAATCACGATTACTCAATTACCCAATAAACATCAGTAATCGTAATTGAAATTCAAATTCGATCAAATGCACTGCCCTAAATTGTAGTAAAATAAAGAGGTATTATTTGTTTATCTACACAGGCGATGCGCACGTACACCTGATATGCAGACAGAGCTCACTGACTAAGCTCGAGAAACAACTCGAGCCAGGTCACAGGTTATCACAGTGAGAATACAAAAGTTATGAAGCGAAATCTACACTTGTAAATTTAAATTGACCCTACGACCCTTAAAAGTTACATTCAGGTGATTGAAAAAACACCAGGAAATCGCCGTACGTCAGACCAGTTCAGACCTTATCCAAACAGCTGCTCTTGACCCCTTTTGTTGTTTTAATCAAAGAAGTTTCCCCGGCTAACTGGATGGACAGCGAATGTTTCTGCAGTGAGTGTGCGCAATGGGGCAGAAAGTGACGTCAAACGAAAATCTCTCTATAGCTTTAATTAAATCTTTAAAAATCCAGGCAGCATTATATAAAACTACAGGTCAGAACTCACGAATAGGTCTAAATTTGTATGTTTTAAAAAGGTTTTTAAAAGTCTTAAATTGTATCTCTACAGAAACCGTGTAGTAGGAGCTCCAGGTCCAAGTCACAATGACTGCAGATTACCTAAACGTAGCTCAGCCTTTGCACAAACAGCCTTTTCTTTCAAAGCCATCACAGAATAGAACAAACTCCCGCAGAGTCTAAAACTTTCCTCTGATATGAAGAAATGTTCATGCAATGTAAGAAAATACTATTGGAAAACCAGCAGTGCCAACATTAAGAGTTGTGTCTGGTATGAGATAGATAGATAGATAGATAGATAGATAGATAGATAGATAGATAGATAGATAGATAGATAGATAGATAGATAGATAATAGATAGATAGATAGATAGATAGATAGATAGATAGATAGATAGATAGATAGATAGATAGATAGATAGATAGATAGGCAGGCTATATTTCGTCCCCGTGGGGAAATTGGTTTTTATATTATTTTTTTTTTTGTATCTCAACCGCTCTGGAACTGCAGATGGAAACTAGCTACGGCAATAATTCATTATATTTTTGCACATTGTCCCTGCCAAATAAACTAACATTAAATAAACTAAACTAAGCAACTACATTGTAAAAAGTAGGCCAAAATCCACACAAATGATATATACATTAAATTTAACAAATGATAATATCTTGTAACACTGTCAACTTCAAGAAAACTATCAGTGACTGCAAATAGTCTGTCGTTTGGTTCTTTTGATGACGTAAAGCATGTGATTACATTTCTGAACTTAAATTACTTCCTATAATTTTCATTTGTCACATTCTTCACAATTTGCACATCAGCTCTTGTAAAACCATGGCAAATATTAACTATCACAGCAAACTTTAGTCAAAAGGAGAAAAATGTGATAATCTGCCATGTGGGCTTTAGGTGTGAACTGGCAATTAAATGTGTAATTCTCATCTACAGAGCACTCTGAACATCACCAACAACAACTACTACGCCATCTACATGACCAACATCACAGCTCAGGTGCAGTTCTCCAAAACAGTGATCGGGAAAGCCAAGATAAACAACGGCACCCTGATCATTCCCCTGGACGAGCGACAGGTGTGTGCTTCTGCAGTCACTATGTAGGTTTAAATCTCAGAAATCCTTCCACACATGGTTAAGAGTGACATGTATTCATCTTGGAATTTGTATTAGTATTATTAGTATATGATCAGAAGATGAATAGCATAATCAAACAATGTTATAATGAGTTGATGTTGAAAACTTGCTCTAAAAGTACAAAAAACTATTTCTAAAACGAAACTAAATAGGTTCCGTTCACATCAAAACATTCTACAGACCAATGTTGTTTCAACCAACTGGAAGGCAGCTAACATCAACATTGTTTGAATGCGGCTTATTTTTCCAGTTCAAATGGGTCCAATCACCTCAGAAATGAACATATTATAAATTTGTGAAATAATCTTAAAGATTTTTCATAGCAAAGTACAATAGGCCTCATTCATGAAAGTGTTCTTAAACCGCCATGTTTGTTGATAGTTTATCATTAGACAAAACAATTAAAAAAAGTGAACAAAACAGCCGTGGAGCTGCCCAATAAACTGCTGGATCAGTACTGGTAAGTTTATTTATCACTATATAGTGTCAAAATGTGATTTAATAAACGCTATTTTCGGTATTTAGCATTTTAAAATCTCCATTGGTTTAACATTAGACCAACTGAACATTCTACAGCTGTATGACGTCACGATCCCAAGCCTAATTAATGTGGAGTATGATGTCACGTTACCGACCCTAATATGGCTTCTTATGAACACGTTTTCTCAGCAGCTTCTTAAAGTGGAAGTTACACTCCATTTTAACAACACTTTCATGAATGAGGCCCAAAAATACCTTTTTTAATATACTTTTTGGTGTAAAATACAAAGTTTACTATTTTGTTAGTGCCTTGACATTGTGTTTTTGTTACAGGTGGACTACACAGTTCAGACCATCATAGCAGATGATATGAGTTATATGTAGTAAGTATTTCTTTTATCTTTTATTAATACTATCCAATTCATACGTGAGCATAATTATAATGGTGTTTCTCCTTTTCCAGTGACTACTGCACCTTACCCACCATCAGAGTGCACAATATAGGAGTCATGATGCAGTAAGTCACCCTATATTTGAAGCATACACTGGTTTTGCTGACTATGATTAGTACATAATACCGTCATAAAAAAAACTCATATCTGGATTCCAAGTAATTTTAAGCCAGTCTAGATTTATAGTTTTTGCCGTGCAGACTCAACTCTTTACCAGCTGTTGTATAAAGTAATACTGAGAGATATCAGTTTGATTTCTCCAAGGCAAAGTTTCAAGTCTTTACATGTTTTGAATTGTATTTCCAACAAAACTCTGGCACCTAAAGGGCTAAATATTTGTGTTAATGATATCTATTATTACCTTCCTCACCAATCCTGTCTGACTTGTTGTTACAGAGTTACCGTAACAACGTCGTACTTTGGCCACGCCGAGCAGGTTTCCCAGGAGACTTACCAGTACGTGGACTGCGGAGGCAACACCACCACGCTGCACTCGGCACACACTCGCATCTACAAGGAGTGAACCTCGCAAACGGACCAGAAGCACTGAACGAACGACACTCTGGAGCTACTTCTGCAGGGCTCTACGCAGTCAGCAGGGCAAAGAACCAGACAGGAGTGAATCTAGATGTCTGGATTGACTTAAAACTGGCGTCAAGAATTGATAAAGCCATTAGTGATGTCCTGACATTCCTGCATGGCCTTTAATCTGAAATGGTGTAACTGATAATGCACTTTATGTGAGGCCTGAGCGATTTCAAAATGTCTGATTTTCGCTGTTTTCTCTAATATTGCAATTATGATTATCTTTGCAACAAATTAAGCGTCTGGCAAGAATTTTGTAATCTGTACTGCCAAGCCAGACCTGGGCAAACTGTGGTCCGGGGGCCAGATGCGGCCTCCACTTGTTTTAATCAGGCCCCCGAGACATGTTTTTGAGAGTAACCATTTCTCTTATCCTGCAAAGTCTTGATATCTATACTATCTGGTCTAGGTTCAAAATACTAGAATTCAGAATATTCATTTTAATTTTAGTTATTTTAGCAATATTCAAATGAAAGTGTTAATATCTCAAAGAATATTTTACTTGTTTGAAGACATTTCTGACTGTTTCCAAGATATTTTAGCTTGAATCAAGTTTGCAAATCTATATAAACAAGACAGAAACACCTTGAAGCAAGTTAAATAATCTAAGTCCATCAACTTTACCACAAAAAAATATAGATTAAAATCCAGGTTTCACAACGTTTTAGCAAATCCAGAATTACATTGTTTGCAATGTATATTTCTTTGATCGACTTGGCCGTGTGTTTGCACTTGTGATTAATAAGTGCAATAATAATCGATAAGTAGCCTATTTTTTATACAAAACGTGCTTGTAATAATAACAAATTCTTTTAATAATTGTGGTCTGGCCGTTTGTCACTTGTCTGAATACAAATATGGCCCTCGAAGAAAAATAATTGCCCACTCCTGTGCTAAGCTACGGGGGTTTAAACAGAACAGAAAGATTTATTGTCATTGTCACAAAGTACAACGACATTACGTTTGGACTGAGCCCCTGGGCTGCTGCACCTTTTGTGCGCAGCCACTCGCTCTTCCGAACATGAAATGCAAAACAAAGATACAAAATTGCACAGGCCCCCTTCAGTCAGGGAGACCCATTGCGGCCCATGGACGACTGGAATTCATCTGGCAAAACAGGAACTAGGATTTAAATATTTCTATCTCATAATTCTTCAATGTACAAAAAAAAAAAAAAAATGCAGGTACCCCAGCTTTAAGTTAGTTTATGTTTTTTTTTTTAAATGTGGTACGGAATCTTTAATATTGGGTCTTAATTATATTTTTGAGGTTTGTTATTTTAATATTTAGTTTGAGCCAATTCAGTCGTTTTGTGTTCTTTTCCTGAAATAAACAACTGTTATTAAATACAAGATACCATACCGTACCTGCTTGTCAAAGCCTGATCCCGTCAGATCTCAGAAGTTAAGCAAGAAAGGGCCTGGTTAGTATTTGGATGGGAGACTGTTAGAACACCAGGAGCCACAGGGGGACGACAGAAGTCGAATGTCGTTGTGTCCTTGGGCAAGACACTTACCTACATTGCCTCAGTGTCTGTGTACACTGGGTGAGTGGATCCCTGACTGTAAAGCGCTTTGAGTGCCTTGTAAGGTGGAAAAGCGCTATATAAATAGAGACCATTTACCAAATACAAGATGTTTAACTACACCATGTATATTTCTGGCAGAGAAATAACCTGTTCATAGATAATAAATGCAACTTTAAGAGGGAAAAAATGAGTTTGTCGATAAAAAAAAGTAACTAGCTTGTTTTGAAAATGTAGGGATTTTGAAAATGTGAGACGTAAAAGTAAAAAGTCACCAGAATTTGTATTCAAGTACAATATGAAAAAAAAAAAAAAAACTACCATACTTAAGTACAGCACTTGATCAAAAATACTTACTTGTCACCTCTGTCTGTGTATCGCTAAAATCTAAATTCTGTTTTTCTAAAGAATTACAAAATGATAACACACTTCCTAAATATCGCCTTGGTAACGTGAATTGTGACGCTGTTGCTAAGTTACACACACTGTTTGATTGTTGTGGGCCTTTTCTCACCACTAACTGCATTTTTGGACTTCCAACAAATTCATAAAGCATATAATGTGCAATAAATTTGACGTAATTGCACATTTCTAAAGAATAATTAATTTTGTTTATGTGAAAAAGGGAATGTCAGACTAATAATTTGCTTGTATATGTGTTAAGATGTATTTTTATATACTTTGTTTTGCTTGTATCTTTGCGGTTTCCTTTCAAATTTTTTTAAATATTTCTCTTTTGTTGAATCTTTTGTTTGCCGTGGTGACACTGCTGTTATTTCCTTAAAACCTTTACTGAATCTATCTTTACTATTTGAGCAACATGTTGTTTTGTACATTTTATTGATTATGGTGTAATTATTGCTTTTTTTTTCTAGATTATTTGGATTTCTTTGTGTGTTGCAATGCCACTTCTTCACTCTGGGTGGTGCTGAGGGATAACAAATGTGTTTTGAGTGGAATGACAAAGTTATGCTGAATAAAAGGTTCTTGAGGATGATTAGTTTTGTGTTTCTGCGTTATTATTCACACAAACTTGTTATTTATTTACTTCATTGAGTGCGTTTACACGTGCATGAAAAACCCGGTTATGGTGTTTACATGCGCTCAGAGACAACAACAAACTGACAAATACAACTGAATAAGAACATCAGACTGTAGATAACAGTTAGAACTTTGGGAAAAGTGATTTCAACAGTGGAAAAATATGTCGGAATTCTGAAGAGTTGGTGCAGAGTTACAGATGTGTTACAAGTTACAAGTTAATTTATAGTTTTAAAATCAAGGTTCGTACAGATTTTAACTTCAGGATTTCCATAATTTTTCCATGACTTCTCCAAAACAATTTCCAACTTTTCCATGACCTTGCTTAACATACTTTTGAGTCAACAACAGTCTTTCATTAATTGATTAAGACCAAAACACAAACATTTTATACATTTTTAGGTATAAAAAATAAAATGTCAAATTCCAAATCATTTGGATAATAAAATACTTTCAAATTCAGTGATTTTATTCAAGTTTTAAACAAAAAAAGCAAAATTTTTCAGTTTATTAAAGTTACATGTTTGTCCCATTTATAATTTTTTTTAAATAAATTTTATTCACTCTTTTCAAAATAAAAATTACTTTAGTAATGCTTTTATGAACATAATGTGCCAGACGTTTAAAATGTTCTATTTTACTGAAAAAAATATTATGTATATCAATATTTTGCCTCAAAGTTTGACTTTTCTTCAACCAGTTTTTACTAGAAAGGCTTGGTTATCGATCTTTCGATTCAAAACCAAATAAATGACAATTCGACATCACTAAATCTTGATCTCTCCATTTTTTTATTGCTCCGTCCTACCAGTGGGACTGTTTCAGAACAAATTATCCCCAATTTATATTTGAATCCAAAATATTTTTTTTTCAAAACCCATAGAACTCCAAACTTTTCCAGGGCCTGGAAATTAGGATTGAATTTTTCATGACTTTCCATTTCCATGACTGTACGAACCCTTATAATGCTGACATATTACAAATAAAAAAATAAAGAAGTTCATTGGAATAGGCTCCGACCTAAACGAGAATAAGTGCTAAAAAATGAATATATGAAAAAGAAAATAATAATTTTAAGTAGTTTGGGTAAAATTACGGCTTCACCAGATCAGTTCCTTCAGTTTGCACATGCTCAGTTTGACTTCAGCAGTGAGAAACCAGGTTATGGTGTTTACATTGCACAATAATCTGGTTATTATCAGAATATTCCAGTGAGAATAACCTGGTTTCTCATAACCAGGTTATTGAAATCAGGTTATGGTGTTTACATGGACACACACAAAACCAGGATATTTAACAACACTGATAATAACTGGGTTATTCGTGCACATGTAAACGCCCTCATTGATTAACCTGCATAAAAGAGACCTGGGTAAGCACACATTTTAATTTAGAACCAGCTTTTATACTTATATCAAATCAAACGTATAATAATAGCTCACATTATTATAGCGTCACCTTCACTTCTTTGCTTTACAGTAGTCATTATGTCCTTCTGCGTTGGATTCACACATAACTTTTTTCCCATGAAGCCCTGTCCTCACTCCTGTCCCGTTGCACCTCAGCAGTTGTTGTTTTGTGTCCAAGGTCCGACAGAAACCCGAGAGCCTGCGTCCTGCTCCTGTCGCCTGCCCTGTGACATTTACAACTCACTCCTTTTGTCTTTACGGGCACGCTCGTTGACCCTGACTGACTGTGTTACCAAAGAACAAACTGTGTGCACATGGGACAGGCTGATAAGCTGTATTTATCAGAATAATAAAGCTGTTCATTCATGCTGTAACTAGGAATGTCACAAGAAACATATAAATAATGACAAATCACAACAATACAAATAATCCGTCACTTTAATCCACATTGTCCTTGATATACAATATTTCTTGAAGAATTATATGACTTTTTTAAGCATCTATTCAAATGAAACTTTTTACCTAACCATAGACTTGATTTGGTCCTGTTCAGTCTCGTTGACTTGTTTCAAGACATTATTTCTTACATGAGCCACATTATTTGCACATGAGTTAAGACATTTTAACCTGTCTTGAGAAAAGTGAAATATTATAAAAGTTTTGAAGGCATATTTTTAAGCAAGATTATTTTTTCCAGTGCAGAACGTGAATGGACAATATTTGGGCTATATACTCTATTATTCATTTAACTGTATTATGTGGTGTATTAGCTGTACGCAGATAATTTTCTCCCCAAAAAGTGTGCTACGTATCAAAAAAAGATAACAAACACTGTTATAGATCTGAAACAGAGACATATGTGACCAGTGTGTTTCTTTCTGCGTTGTGTTTCTGGTTTATGATTGTTGGTGCAGGAGTGAACCACAGGACACAGCCGAACGCTTGGAGTCAGTCTCCATTCAATCTGGAGTACAATAAACGTGAAGAAGAGACAATGACAGCGTCCGTATTTTTCCAGACTTCTTTGTGTCAATAAATAAAAACATTGTAACAATGTGAAGGCTTAATATAGACATAAATAAATGTATAGCTTGTTCAATTACCCAAACAAAGGTGTAATAATGATTAAAATGCACTTAAAACACGGAACTGCATTTGATGACCAACTTTTCCCATCGCGGGGTCTTGCAAAAGGGAAGAAGAAGTTCTGACCCTCCAATTTACACTTGTGCGCTGCAGGAACACACAAAAAAGAAAACGTGGGCGGACCGCACAGTGACTGGATGCCAGGTATGTAGAATAAACAGCAACAGAGACAATTGTGTGTAATTACAATACTATATATAATTAACCGGTTACACATACACATATCAGAATGCACTTCAAGCACAAAACAGAACAAAATGTTTGAAAAATAAACTTTGTGAAGAAAACTTTTTGGTCAGAACTATTTCAGATGTGGACAATTACGTCTGAATCTCAGACTAAAGGTCTATAGGCTACATTATGATTTCTACTCTTTTTAAACCTTTCTTCTATGTGTTTTTGCTCACTTGTGCTCGATCAAGGTAGCCGGGATTTAGAAGAAAAGACTTGCAAAAAGAATGTTTCAGTGAGCGGATCATTGTGCTTGAAGAGTAGCAGGCTTTGTTTTATTATAGTTTTGACTGAAAGTTCAAGATGCTCTGTTCAAGTAAGTAATCTTTATGTATAGTGCTTTTCACAGGCAGTCACAAAGCGCTTCACAGTGAGATGAACCCCTCCCCTCCCCACTCAGTGATAGTAAGCAGCCCTGGGGCAGCTCAGCAGAGGCGCCTCAACCTCCGACCATCACCAAGGGTTCCCTAACCTGCATGTTATTGGTTGGCCAGTCACAGGAAGGAACATGCAAACTCCACACAGAGAGGCCATACTTTGGAACATTCTGGATGAAGCTAAATATGTTTTATGTCATGATATGAAAAAAAAAAAAAGGAGAGGAATTGTACCAAAAAAGACCCTTCTCTGAGCATCTTTTTTGTATGCAAGCCAGCTTAATGGTGGGGTAGCTAACTTTTCAGTTGTAATTTAGTAAAATGTGTGAGAAAGAAAAACTACTATCATATACCCACCAATCAAATGCTTATTACACATTTTGTTTGTTGGAAATCTATAAAATAAGTTATGCCTTTTGACATAAATTAAAAGTTATTGAACTCAGTCTCTGTGTGAATTTCAGTTTCTCTTTATAACAAACACAGATGCATTTCTTCCATAAGGTTTTCTATACTTTTGTCACTATAGTGTAACGTAACGCACCTTGAGCTGTTTAGACGAACTTAATGTACAGTTAATGAGGCTTCATCAGTCTGAGCATGTTCCTCCAGCGTCGGCACAACTGATGATAATGAGAGAAAATTACATGAAATTACAGCAAATCAAATAATTAAGGGTTGTTATGTTTCAAGCGTGTTTTCTTGACTTGTGCAAAAAGTTGACACTACTACACTGTAAAAATATAAGGCAGTTTAACTTAAAACTCATGTGTGAGTTATTCTCTCCTGTCTCTTTCTCTCTCATCCTTTCTCTCTCCCCGTCTCTCTCTCGCCCCTCTCTTTCTTTCTTTCCATCCATTTCTTTTTACCTGTCTGTAGCATGTATGTTGCACTAGCTAATGTACTACTATGTCAGTAAAAGCCAGGTAACAATGCCTTAATAACTAAGGTTATGAATTTGGATAGGCTAGGTCAGAAGATCTTGTGTTCACTCTGGGAGTGGAGGAAGAGACTGAGACTGAAACAAGATATTTAATTTTGCTAATTGTATATTGAGTTGACAGACAAACAGACAAAACATTGAAATGACAAAAACAAATGGCCATAATATTTCCAATCCAAGCTCAGAGAAATGTACATTCGAATTCGAATAGTCTTTATCAAAGTTTATAAGCGCAAGAGTTCCAATTGTCCTGAGCGTGGGTTATGCAACAAGGTTCGTGCTTGTTCGTGGCCGTAGTTCACTGAATGAATTCAGGGGTACGTGTGGTTGTGAAAGTGAGAGTGCGAGGGAGGGATGGTTCAGTTTGTGTGGCCCCCAGCCCAACCAGAGCAGGAGAGGTTCCTGAGTCAAAAATCCTGGGCTTGAGTAGAGAACTGGTGCAGGCGTGTTGCCTTGGTTCAGTTAGGCTCAGATCCTTAGCTCGGCATCCGATTGGTCAATTTGGTAGTTTCTAGCGGACTCGTGCTCTTTTGTTAGTGGTCTGGGCCGATAGTCAGCTCCTGTAGCATGTCACCCGAAAATCATCCCCTCGCTCTAGCAGCGCATTTAACGTCCGGTTTATATAGACTGTGACTGGCAGCGCACAGTCACATAAGCATCAACAACGCGATGACGTATAGTAAAGTTCACAATATACAATATTTATTATAAAGAGGAGAAGAAACAGCTTTTGAGGCAAGATTTTCACCTGGGTTACATCTACCTCATTCTGTCTCTCTCTCCTCTTTCTCTCCATCTCTCATCCCTTTCTCGCTCCTTGTCTCTCACCCCTCTCTCTTTCTCTCTCATTCCTTTCTTTTTAACTCTCTCTCTCTCTCTCTCCTAACTTAAAAGTCTACGTTGAATTTCTTTGACTCACATTATCAAGTTATATCAACAGTTTTAAAAAAGTGCCTAATTGACCTTAGAATCTTTTACAGTGTAGGATCTCTGCTTAAGTTTTTTTTTTTTAAAGCAGCTTTTTATTTATGCATAAACAAGTTACCAGAAGAAATGTCGCCTCCTTTGCCTCCTCTCCTGGCGTACAATTGAGACGTGTAGTGTTCGCTGAGACAGTTGGTGATGACTTTTGCAGACACTCACCGCTGTCCTGTCACCATGGCGATGGAGCGAGAGATTTACGAGAGGCCTGCTGCTGTCCCGCTTCTTTCCACACACACCACAACCGGGGCAGCTCAGCTCTGTCTCTGCAGCGTCTGGGTCCAATTCACGAAGGCATCGCTGAGTTCAGACCTGTGCAGAAACAAGTATAACATCTACATAAAGCTAGAACACAATGAATTTCACTTTTTCAGAGATAAGGAACTCTTACAGGTCGTAGAATGTTGCTCTCTCATCAAAAACATAGTCAGATTTGGGTTATGGTAACGCACATTCACAAATAACCACTTCCTCAAAGTAAAAATGCTTTATTCCACTTTGTATTGTCATTAGTTTGAGTTGAAAACATTCCTCGACACACAACCTATTCAGATATAACCAAATCAAATAGAGAAAAACACTTCCTGTGCACACCTGCGCACTTCCTGTATTACCAATTTTTGACATCACAAAGACAGATTGTTTTTATTCTTTGAGAAGGACACTGTGGAAACATGAAGCACAAATATGTTTTTGTAATATAGGCTCACAAAAGTTGCTATGTGTATCACTCTGAACTGAGTTCTACACATTATCAGTCAGGATAGACTGTCACTGAAAACTGTCTGGAAAAAGGCAAAATATCAAGGCAAGTATTTGAAGCTGATTCGTCAAAGTGCCACAGCAAAGGAAGTCGAGAAATCACATTTTTATTAGCCGACTAGAGAAAAAATGTTTCCCATCTATCCACAAATGCACACATCACATCTGCATTTAAATTTTCTAAAAGTCAAAATACGATGTATTTCTGCTAAAATAGCCCCAAGTAGATCCCACCATGCTTGTTTTGGTTTGTTTGAGCAGAACATCTTTGGCTTCAGTACAAATGGGTTTGTGAGATCGTAAATATCACTAGAATCCATTCCAGAGCCACCTTTTAAGTTCCATGTGATCTGGTTTTGGAGGGAAATGTTACCAGTGTTGTCTGTGATATGTCCATTTGAGGGTTGGCTCACATTAGATTAAACTATCGTGTTTGAAGCCCATCTGTGTATGTAGTTAAATTAGAAAATGTGATGTCGAGCAGGTTTCCTTTATTTGTTTGTCTTTCCAAACACTGGAAATGATGAAAACACAGTTTGGTATGTCATGTTTCAATCCAAGTTTATGTTCAGCTTAGATCAACAAGCCTTTAGTTTTGATGTAGTTCCCTTTTCTCAGACGAGTACAGTCAAGTCTGCCCAAAATGTGAGGAACGACAATATTAGATCAATAAAGCTAAGAACATTTTTAGATATTTCTTAATCTGTCAACTACTAAAGCTAGGTGGAACAAATGGACAAATATGAAGTCAACATCAGCACTAAAGTGGCTCTAACTAATTCAAGACTCTGGACCTACACTTTGTACTACAGCAGGGCGTTTCAACTTTACTTTCTAGAGAGCCAGATTTTACTGAAGACCATGTCTTTTGGCCAGGAAGTTGCACTTATACGTCACTGTTTTTGACACAATTTGTGCCAAATATTCACAGGACTACATTTGTTTCAAAAGTGATAATAACTAATGCTACAAAATGTCAAAATCAGGGTTAAATCTCAGCATTAAACCAGATCTAAACCAGGACCAAACAAGGTCTAAAGCAGAATTAACCCGAGACTGAAATAGGACCAATCAAGTCTATGGTATGGATTGTAAAACGTTGCATTTGTAAACTAGATAATAAGTGATTAGATGCTTAAGTTAAGTCATAATAAGTCTTCAAACAATATTTGCCAATGAAACCCAGAGTCAGGACTAAACATGGAGAATCAGTGTTATGCAGTTTTATGCAGATACGATTTGGAACAGTCTTCTGTCTTTTTATTTGTGCACATGACTGAAATGCTTTGTCTGCACTTTTAAAGTTTTATGCTGATTATTTATATTTTTAATGTTGTTGTTTTGTTTTGTATCATAATTGTAATGCATATTTTCCTGCCATGTAAAGCACTTTAAATTGTTTGTGTATGAATTGTGCCATACAAATAAATTTGCCTTGCCTAAACAGAGCTTGAAGATTATTGCTCAAATAATATCTATCTTTTTAAATAGATGTACAGAAAATGCTGTATACAAAAAATATAGCATTTTCTCATTGGAACGACTCAAAAATGCATCTGGAATTGAAACTAGACATGGCACGGTGGCAGAGTGAATAGCGCTCCCTCACGACCCGGGTCTTTGTGTGTGGAGTTTGCATGTTCCTCCCGTGTCTGAGTGGTTTCCTCCGGGCACTCCGGTTTCCCCACCAACTAATAACACGCATGTTAGCGAACAGTTGGAGATTGAGGCGCCAGGTGTTTAGGTGAATAAACTCTGCTGAGCTGCTCCAGTGCAGCTTGCCATCACTGATGATGGAGGGGTTACTGTGTGAAGCACTTTGGAAGACATCTGACTGTGTAAATGTGTTATTTAAATAAACCATTCATTCACAAAGATACACTAGGTCTATTTGGCAAATCTATTTTCAGACAGTAAAATATAATAAAATCAAGATAACTAGTTCAAGCACTTATTTACACATTAGGAAATTTAATTTGGCCACTTTTCCCTGAGTAATAATCCAGAATGAAATCCACAAACAAATATTATTTATATTTGTAATATTTAGAAAGTGAATGAAGGGCTGGATTAGGTTTTTAGAAGGTCGGTTTGGCACCCGGGCCTGAAGTTGAAAAGGGCTGCACAACAGCATGGTGGCCAAATGCTGAACTTGGCAGTTAATGGTTTAGGAGGTTTAGGTGCGGACCACACCACTAAATATCCCACAGCCCTATTTCTCCATGTCGTAAGGGTACTCTTCCTGGTGGGACTTTTAACGGCAAAACCTTGTCCTGTCACTTGCATTTTTGTAACAATAATAATTATTGTGAATGAGATTAATTATAATATGGCTTAAAACTATGCAAAAGAGCACCATTGCTTTAATGCAGAAGTTAATGAATGAATAAACAAATAAATGCATGAATAATTTTATAAGACTACACAGAGTTAGTTATGTATAGGGGCCCACAAATCAGCTTTGTACCTTTAGGGCCCTGGACATGGGCAGCAAATAGGTCAGTAGGCCTAAATCATATTGCAAACAAACACTGGTTGTATAAATTAGTCAGTAATTGTTCTTTGTCAAATGATCATTTTAGATAACACATTCATTTTGTTGAGTAATTGTTAAGCTGTCAGAAAAAAAGGTAATTTATGTTTAAGTCTTCATTTTGAATTAAATAGAACCACAGATGATCTAAAACTCACTTCTACTTTCTGAAATGTTAAGTTTTATTTTTCATAAACTGCAACTTTATCATTGCAAAATTGTGATTATTTAGCTATTTACAACCGTGAGTATTCTTTTAAAACTCAGTTCTACTTTCTTCAATTTTGAACGTTCGTTTGAGTTCTAGTCTTATAAACTGCAACGTGTCTTTAAATGGTTTTAAAGTAACACGCTAGGCTACAATCACTTTACCTGGTAAGGTCGGGTCATAGCCTTTGAACTTTGACTCGTGCTCATCACCAATCCGCGCACGTGCATGATGGCAGCTCCTCCGCGCGCACTCACCCTAGATTCGGTCACCTCCGCCGCTCCTGGACGTTCTGTCTCGGGCATGATCTCGGTGGGTCGCTGCAGGAAGGTGAGACCCTCCTCCTGCTGCTGTGGAGGCGGAGGTCAGCGGCAGTAGCAGCAGACTCCACGCACAGCTCCCTGGTCTCTCCAGCCGCTGTCACGCTGCCTGTCTCTGTGTGTGTATCCGTCCGCCGGAGCTCCAGACCCGGGGAGCAGAAGCAGGTACAGCGGTTCTCTGGTGTTGAGGTCCCGTGGTTTGGCCCCTGTCGGACTATGAAGCGTGACGTTTATGTTCTTCAGTTTCTTGTGTTCTGCTTCTGTATGTCCGAGCTGGTAAGTTCACAAAATTTTAATTTAGACTCCTATTTTGCCTTGTTCTCTCTCAAGAGTAACTTTCATGCTTAGCTAGCTGCATTTAATCTGCCACTATAGCTTCATAGTTGTTGAATTTTTCCCAAGGTTTGTAACTTGTTAAGTTGTGCTAAAACATAGAGTTAACTTTGTGCCATCTCACATATTTAGACATAACTTCTTGACAGTGAAAATGCAGTGAATCTTGATGTTCCATGAGTTCTCTATGTGGACTTTTTAAACATGCCTTAGGTCACTTAGGCCTGGAGCCTGCACTAGTCAGACTGTAAATCTCCTGGTCTGGCGTCATATTTCATCTGCTGTCATGTAAAATCAACACTGGGCACTTTAAACCTTTGGAGGAAGCCCTGGTCCCTGGTGACAGACTGGGGCCCCGTGTGACAGGCTGACAGAGCAGAGTGACAGGGACAGGACAGGTGCTGGGACAGTGTCTGACAGCTCCATTAAGTCATCAGTACTGAGCCTGAGCTGGAAAGCTTTGTAAGTAGTATACTATACATAGTCATGTGTTCACTTTAGGCCTGCAACTAACCATCATTTTGATTATCGATTAGTTGGGTGATTATTCTTTCGATAAATTGATTAGTTGTTTACAGTGCAAAAGTCACTTGAAGACAAAATTTGAGCTGTGGTAGCGTCGCTTCAGACATCATGGAGATGGAGATTTTAGGTTTGTCAGAAGCAGACATTCTCAAACTGGTCCAGGATTCCCGCTGATTGTCCCATACAGTATGTCAAAAAAGTGTAGTTTTTAATGTAAAATTTGATCAATTCTTTTAACATATCAAAACAGCAAACCTTTGATGTGATAACCTAAAATGAATGTATAATGCCTTATTAAAAGTTTGGTGGTTCATTAATATGAGATCAAATGTAAAAATGTGAATGTTTCACTTCACAGCCACGTATTATACAACCCTCCTCCATGTAAGTTTCAAAATGCGCCACTGTGAAAAACGTTTGGACTCCCCTGATTAAAAGCGTCAGATTGTCATCAACACTCAAATTGGTCTCCAAACTAAATAATCAATTGAACAAGCATTCACACTTTAAAAAAATCACATACAGGGCAAAATTTGACATTTTCTGAGGAGGTCTATTTTTATTTTTGCTCTTATCATTTAATACAATGATTAACATGTTATTTATTTAAAAAAAAATGTCGTTATTACCTTCTAAAAGTATGTGTTTCTTGTGTCTCTGTACTGTAAGCATAAGGTAAACAAGCTTGTCCCTTATTAACTTGCACAGAGGAAGAACTAACCAGTGTGCAGTGATTTTCAACCAGTGTGCCAGGGAACACTGGTGTGCAAGCAAACCAATCACCTTTTAATAGTTTAAGAAAAATGTAATTTCAGTGTTGCAGATTTTCAGAGGACAGCAAGTGAACAAGCTGCTAAAAAAAAGTCTGAAACAAGTGACCCCAAATCTACTAAAGGGAATAAAATAATTTCTTCTTGTGCTTCAAAGCGAAGCACATGTTAATTGTATTTTTAATATTAATAATGGATATAAAACATAAAAAACACCCAAAAAAACCAAACACCAACAAAAAAACGAACAAACCCAAAGTCAGAAAAAAAAAAAGCATACTCGGGCAACTCTACATTAAAATATATCTTGCCTTCTAAAATTGCCTATTTGGGCATAGGTATGCCACAAAAACATTTCAACCAAAAAAGTGTGCCATGACTAAAAAAGAGTTGGGAAATACCGCTCTAGACTAACCTCTGCCATTTCAAAGCCTGATCGGGCCTGGTCAGTCTTGGTTCGGAGACTATTGACCCTTTCTGTCGTCACGCTCTCGAGGGAACGCCCACTTCTCCATGATGGAGGCAAAAGCGCTGTCTGTGCGCATTACAGCAATGGAAACTTTGCAGAACTTGCTCGTTTCTAAGTAATTTGAATTGATTTCAATTGTAAAATGGCTGTATCTCGTGGAACACGCTGCACTAACAGGCAGGAGGTTTAAGTCTAAACCTGGAGCTTTTTGTTTACATTTTGATGAAGATAGAAGACGCTAGTGGATGGCAGCAATAAATCAAAAGAACTGGAATCCCTCTGAGTCGCTATGGATTTGCAGTGAACACTTTAAACAAAGTAAGTCAATGCTAATGAGAAAAAAAAATTGACGTTTGACAAAAAAATAAATGCAATGAATATCTGAAACAGCCTGCATTATGCGTGGCTAACACTAGCCTCACAGATTACAGCTAGACTGAAAACCAAACTCTTGTAGCTTTTAAATCTGCTCCAGTGTGAGACAAAACCCTGTTTACCACAGAATGGTGCAAATCATGAAGGAGTAAAGTCAGGCAAACTTAGCAGGAGGTAAGGGCATGGATCAGCTGCATTCATTAGCTTTTCCAAATACCTTGTTTTTGTTCGTCTAAAAGGCGTCCTACTTCCACAGAAAATGTTCTGAACATGCGTTAGAAGCAACCCACTGCTTTCTTTACGAATAATTTGAGAATGTGTCAGTTTTGCGCTCCCTGTAATGCTGCGTACATGCACTTCTGCCCTGCAGCATGGCGCACCCACGTGATCAAGTGACGTAGGTGCAAAGGGTCAATTAGAACACTAGTGCCAAAGTGAGACAACTGAAGTGCATTGTCACCGTGCCCTTGACTTGGGCTAGAAGCTTGTAAGATAGAAAAGCTCTATTTAGATGTCGTTCGTGCCCACCTTGTATCTAATAACAAAAGATTGATATTTGAGTTGGAGAATGGGACAGTTTCTGCAGTGCTCCTGTAAGATAACTTCAGAGTCCTACATGCCTTGTCATTGGTCCTGACAGCACAGTGCTTCTCTCCGGTGTTCCTCAGAGCCCCCTCCGGAGTGTGCACCTGGGGGCCACTCCCTGCTCCAGGAGCCCTACCGCAGTGCCACCTTCAGCTCCAGCTGGCTGCAACAGTCCTCCCTGCAGGAGCTCATCTGTGACCACTCGCTCACACCAGGCTGGTACCAGTTTCAGCTGTTCAACAAACCTGCCAGCATGCCCACGCACTGTGTGGAGGTAAGGATGGACTTTTTACACTGTTCCAAAGCAGTGGAAATGTGTGTGTAGCTCATCAAAAAAGGTCAGGTAAGTGGAAAGTTAGGTAAAGATAGTTGATTAAGTAGTGGGAAAATGCCAGTTTCACAAATGTTGAAATCAGCTGAGTTCATTAGTCGCTTTTGTCAAATAATCGGTCAATGGAGTCTTAGTTGACCAAAGATGTTATTAGTTGACTAATTCTTTATTTAGATGGTTGGAATTTGCATTGAACAGCAATAGAATCATTGGTCTGATCTGCCTTTTTATGAATGTTCATTTTTTTCCCTTAACTTCACATCACTAGTCTTTTGAGCACACCTGGCTCAGATACGGTCAGATTAAAACTGTCTAATGTTGCCATAATACTAAAATTTCAACTTAAATTTTGATATTAAGGAAAAGACTTGATTCTCAATGAATTTCGATACCACAAGATATTTATTTTTTAAGTCAAATTTGTATAGAATGGATTGATATGTTCAACACAAAATGCAAGTATATTATTAAACATGTCTTAAGCCAGCTGCACACTAGAAGATTTTCAACTCTTAAGCAATTTTGAGGTTAAGGTTGAGTTATAGTTTATTATACACACATGAAAATCCTCTACATTTCACGCATAATTCCAATACTGCTGGGGAAACCTGTCCGGAGCAGTGTTACATAAAGGACAGAGACACCACACTTGCCAGGTTTACTAAGTAACACCTTCATGTTGCTTCTCTACTTTTTAACAGTCGACACTAGGCAACGGAGCCTGATGCTGTGTGACAGTTGTAAAGTTCTTTATGCTTAAGGAAAAAAAATGGAACACCATGGTGAGTATCTGAAGCTGATTGCTGAAGCGTTACAGCGCAAAAAAGTGACATTTTTGTTAATTATAGTTGAATGAAAAGCACCAATATATTTCTCATCCGCAAATGCACGCATTGTCTCATAAGACTTAAATAGTCCATGATTCTTCTAAAATAGGCCAAAGTTTGTCAGTCGACTTCGACATTTTTGTTTTGGTTCGAATGTATGCTTATACCCAAACCACAATGCTGCTCAGTGATTGGTCCGCTGCTGTAGGTGAGGTCGCTAATTTTTTTTTTCATACAGCAAACACAATTTAGGTTTAAATCTGACAACTTCCTCTCCTAAATCTTTCAACACATGGTTATCAACATTAATTGTTGAAATAATGGCTTAAAAACACTTCTTACAAACAGCAAAGTGAAGCTGAAGAGGAACACCCAAGCACAGCCAATCAGAGCGCTAAATTCTGTTCCACCCAAGCCTTTCTGAATGGAGTTTGCATGTTCCTCCCCGTGTCTGGGTGGTTTCCTCCGAGCACTACAGTTTCCCCACCAACCATAACGTGCAGGTTAGGGAACGCCCGGTGTTGGTCGGAGGTTGAGGCTCCGGGTGTTTGGGCTAATAGCTTCTGCTGAGTTGCCCCAGGGCTGCTGCTGTCACTGATTGGGGAGGGGGTTGCTGTGTGAAGCACTTTGGAAGACATCTGTGCAAATGTACTAAATAAATAAATAAATCATTCATTCATTCATTCATTCAACTAATATTCTTTATTATTCAATTCAAACAGTACTAAGTGCTGCATTTATCATTCTAGTGTTTTCACTAGTGAAATAGTGAAAACACAAAGGTTACTAATTTACAACAAAAAAAACTGTACAACAAGGGTCTGTCCAGATGGAATCACAAATATCTTAAGAATCCATTTGATAATGCCAGGGCAGGTTATAATGCTTTAGTCATATTAATGTTTTAACATCTACGTTCTCTTTCCTGCATTGTGTTTTGTGTTTCTAGATGAATCACTGTGGCACCCAGGCTCCAGTGTGGCTGTCTTTGGCTGATGGGGAGACTTTGCCTGGGCCATGGGAGCTTAAACAGCTCTCAGCCTGTGCAGCGTGGCACTTTTACCCCAGCACCACCAAGGACTGCTGCATGTTTCGCCTCCCAGTCACTGTACGCAACTGTGGGGACTTCTATGTGTACCTGCTGCAGCCGACACAGGGCTGCATGGCCTACTGTGCTCAGGGTGAGTCTGGAGTCAGTGTTGAGAGGAAGTAACATCACAAAAAAAATGGACAAATAGAGCAAGATTTTGCTCCATTATAGAGGAAAGTTAGCAATATGTTACTCATCGTTGCAGCAGGATTGCCAAGAGTTAAAAAAAGCCTAGTGCCCTGTTCATATAGGGCTGCTTGATTAGGATGAATATTTATGACGATTATTTAAATTGTAATTGAAATCACAATTATTCATTTGTTTAGAGAGACTGCAGAGCCTTGGTGCCAATTAAATGTAGAAGGTGAAGAGATAAAATTAAATATGTGACAAAAACTCACAGAAATAAATGTTGTAAATGTACACTACAGTTGTAAAGAAACTATCTATTTTCCATCTAGGAAACAGACCTGTTAGTTACGGTCAATAATCACAATTGCTTGATTACACAATTTTTTTAAACGATTACAGCAATAATTGTAATTGAAATTGAAAATGAAATTCGATTAATTGCACAGCCCTATGTTCATAGCCTAAAAATAGTGCCTCCCAGCTCATTTAAGCCGCTGGTGCGTTGAAAAATAATGCTTGGAACCCGCACTTTGACTACGTGCACAGCGCGTTACATTTATTTACAGACGATTAGGCAATGTTTCTTCTTTATTGGACATTTTAAGAGCCGCCATCACAAGGCATATGCACCAGATGCTTCTGTTGTGAAGGTCCTCGTGCAGCCTGTGAAACTAACAATGATGCTCCTGACAATAGTCGTAACAGAGTCGCAGTGATGCACAGACATAAGGAGAGAAACCACAAAAAATCTCGTAATAAAATTCTTACTCTGGCCTCGCCTCCTGAACTTGGGCACATCGGGCTTAATATCGGGTCAAACTCCTGTAGTGTGCAGAAGGTTTTATATAGTCCCTCACTCTAGGTTTAGCACTCTAACTAGTACTGTACTTTTTGTGATTTCAGTAACTTTTAGAATTATATACACCGTACACTTTCCAAATACTGATGAATGGATTAGAGGTTTAGGTTAAGAACTGATCATTACAAAGTTGCATACTCTATGTTCAAATGCTTTATAGTTAAATTGTGTCCACAAACTAGACTTGCTAAATACATCTCACTGTGTTAAATCTGTCTAAAATACTACTAAATATTACGACTGTCTGGACACTAACTTCTGCTGTCTTGTGTGTGACAGAGGGGTCGGGCATGGACAGTGTACCCTCCTGCAAACCTGACCAGGCAGACAGCAGTGGGACGTGTCAAAGTGAGCTCCTGGTTTCATCTTTCACACTTGTCTTGTTGTGGGTCAGACTGGAGCGTGAGGAGGTTGCCAGGCACTGAGGAATGCACCACTGGCCCCTCACTGCTTCTCTTAATGAGCTCAGCATGTGTCTCCATGTATCCACTGGACCTGGTCACTCTGGTAACACGCTAAACCATGCTCCGTGTTACATGTCTACAACAATGATTGAGTCTGTTGATTTGCAGTTACTGTACAGGCTGAGAACTGTTGAGCAGGACTTTTAACTATCCTTGAACATTCTGTCTTCATAAAAAACATGGTTGGTTTTCATTCTAAATTGCTTGATCAAAGCTGCAGTACCTGATTTTCACACTGCTAAGCAAAAAGTAGGTAATTAAATCGTCCAGCGCTCCCAAATAATGGCAAATATCCCCCATGAAAAATGTTTTTGAGTCTGTTTGATGAGGACAATTTTTGTTATTCAGGCTGTAGGGATGCACCGATCCAATACTTGGATCGGATATCAATGCCGATCCAGGGAATTTTGCTGGATCGAGTATCGGTTCTATGATATTGGTTCAGCCGATACCATTGTTGTGCTTTAAATTGGGCACAATGAGAGTAAATTACCAGCGGATGTTCATCTAAAACATCTCAAAATTATTGACATTTTATTTCTTATTAAGTTGTTAATAATAGTTATTAATAGTTACATAACATTATATGACCAAAAGTCTTATGTTTTGATAAGAAAAATAAGGTATTTCAGTCCTTACACTGGTATCGGTTTACAGTATATCGAGTATCGACAGTAAAGGTGTGCAATAAATCGAATTTTAGATAATAGTGTGATTGTTGTCTTGAAGATATGCAAAACCAAAATATCGAGTATATACCTGTAGTTCCAAAAAGGCAAAAAAAGGCTGAGAAAAAAACACCAAATTAAGAAAATTACTTTCTTCACTGTTGAAATTAAGTTAGATGGTGATATCACCCACATTCGTATTCTGAATTTTAGACATGAAAATCTCATTTAGCTGTTTTAAGTTTTTGTTTGGGTCAAATCATTGAGACACTGAAACTAGTTTTGCTTTTAGTCGACTAATAAATTGGTAGAATTTGCCTTGAGTCGACCAAGAATGTCTTAAATCAACGCGAGTCAAACCCAATTTTTCTGATCATTAAACTTCAACTTGTAATATCGTCTGAATATCGTTATCGAGATATGCAAAAAAATTATTGAGATATCCATTTTTGTCAATATCGCCCAGCTCTAATCGGCAGACACTTAAAGCCAAAATATTGGCTCGGAACCGATTTAAATATTTTGGCCTATTATCGGCCTTTCTTGACCAGGACTCCCTGGAAGAAGAGATATTGTATCTCAATGGGACTTTCCTGGCTAAATAAAGGATAAATAAAATCAAAAATAAAAAAAAACAGAAAAAGCTGGACCGGTGCATCACTACCAGACTGACACCCCTAGTGTCCCAACTCAATTACATTTCACTCCAGCTACAGGTCATAGGTCAGGTATTGCAGGACTGCAAACGGTTTCCAGGAAGTACAGTCGTCCAATCAGCGAGGTTGAGCGGAGTGGTACCAGAACCAACCCAAGTTGAGCTAGCAGACTGTGTATGTTCTTCTCCTTTGACCTTGTGTCAAATATTAACTCAGAAAATGAGATTGTACCTTTTAATTTGCAAGTTTACCACATAGAAACAGCAACAATCACTGACACACATGTTTAAGCTTTACCTTCTGGACAACAAAACAACTAAAAAGCTGTGATTGGTTAAGTTTTAAAAAGTCTCCGCCTCCTGTGAAGCGAACGAACCTCAATGATGCGATGTCAGACGGTTTCCAAAAGTGAAATGAAACCTGATTCCACAAGATAATTTTTTGTAGTGCTGAAAATAAAATGTTCTAAATCTAAACTGCCATTAGAACACAAGTTAAGTCAATTTCCATTTTGCCTTTTACCTCTTTTCTCTGTTGAATTGCCCATACTTTTGTGTTATAGAATCGTGTAAACATGAGTCTGTGTCTTGTTTTCCTGACAGATAAGCAGCCCCCGGCCCCCTCTTCGGTGCTGATCGTCCCAGAGGCCAGTGGAAACAGTGTGTACCTCGAGTGTTCCTTTGACAGCCACTCCAACAGCTCTGTGGGCTTTGTGGTGACCTGGACTCGTCTCTCCGCTCACGGCCTGAGAGAGGAGCTCAAGCAGGAGACCACCATCCACACCTCTGCCATCATAGAGCTGGACGGCTTTAACCTGCGCCTGGGAGACAAGGTCAGACTGGTTAAATCACTTTATCTTTACAGTTAATATGCAGGCGAGTTGTTTACTATAGTATGGATAGATGGAATATTTGCTGTATATTTCTTGCCGGCTATCAGGAGCCCACACATCAGCAAATTGCGAGGAGTGGGTCTGGTCACTACTCTCTCCACAACATACCAGGCGATCAGATTAGTTTATTAGCATGACGCACATGAAAAAAAGGAAGTGATTGGTCGTCAGAATTGTTGAAGGTGTATCAGAGATGGAAAAATGAACATATAATATTAGACTGAAAGGGGTCAAATATGATGAGCACTGGAGAAAATGGATGACATTCTTAAGTGGCACCGGTAAAAAATAGACGCAAGAGGGAAAGGCATGTACAATTATTGTAAAAGAAATGGCAATCCCAGACTGTTTCAATTGTTTTAATAACACTGTTTTGTATGTTTGTATTGCGTACATAAAGTCAATAAAAAACAAAGTTAAAAAAAAGAAAAAGGGTCACAGTAGCCAGACAATATATATTTTTATATATCGTCTGGGGCAAGTACATTTCTGGTTAGTTTTGGGGCATAATTGTCACTAAAACAAGAATATACAAAGTGAAATTTGGCATATATCACTAGAAACCCATTTATTTATCTAAAAACTTCAGTTAGAAGATACTTGGAGAATGAGAGTACATAAGACAAATAAAGTACAAGTCATGTTGAATCAAATTTTCAATTCAATTTTGATTTTTGAAAATTTTGTTAAAAGTCAGTTGTTCAGATTTTGTGGTACACATAACATAGCAAACGATTATGTCAGTAGAAAATGAAAAACAGTCAAAATTTTGTAATGTACAATAACTATGTGCATTCTAAACTTTTGCTCAGATTTTCTGCTCCAGCTCGAGTTTCTTCTTGGACTCTCCAGACATTCGCAGCGCAGCAGTGGAAAGTGAGGAGTTCTTTGCTGGAATTAGAGTATGTTTTTAAATGTTCCTCCTTATATGTATTATCTATGCGGCTTCAGCCTCTAACCTTTATGTTTGATGCAGTTAACCGCAGCAGAGCGCAGTGTTCCTGAGGATGGCAGACTGTATGAGCTGCTGTTGGAGAGCACAGTTCCAGTTCCATGTCTGAAAGAAGCTTCATCTGCAGACGACTGCACACTCACCCTGGAGCTCAGCACCAGCAGCCAAGGTTTATGTTCATGTTATACCTTTCTAAACACTCATAAATTAGGTGTGGGACCAAGTCACTGTTTTTCAAGTCTCAAGTAATATTCAAGTTTAAATCAAGTCTGAAATCAGTGCGCCACAAGTCCAGGTTAAGTCCCAAGTCAGTGCGCTACAAGTCCAGGTTAAGTCCCAAGTCAGTGCGCTACAAGTCCAGGTTAAGTCCCAAGTCAGTGCGCTACAAGTCCAAGTTGACTCGAAGTCGTCTGATTTGAGTTTCAAATCATTTCAAATATCTGTATTAATTTCAGTCAGTGGTATAATGTATCCTATTTAAAATATATTTGAAGTGTTTATTAATGTAAAATGACATAATTCATTTTTGAGAAGCATCACACTGGGCTCACACTGCTTCTAGTCTGTAATCTAGTTCGGCATTCAGGGAGCTTTCTGTTTCTTGAAAAGTAATGGGATGTTCTTCGGATGTTTTCTGTTGGAAGGATTTTTTTCCAGACTGTCAAAGCGCTCCGAAGCACTTTTTGCTGAAGTTGTGTAAACAAGACATGACAAACAGAAATATGTAAGAATTCTAGACATATACATAACTATAAAACACATAGGATGTAAATAAACATCCCATGCTTAGCCATTGTGTGGCAAAGAATCTAACAGAAAATGAGTTGATGTGAAATATGCTCAACACTCGTGTTCTTTGTTTACCAGTATTTCCTACACGTGTCCGTGTATATACATGCAGACTCCGGTCTCAGTGTGAGTGACCACCACACCCTGACAGATCTGGATTTGGACGTGAGACAGTAAGCCATCTCAAGTCACAGAGCGCCAAGTCCAAGTCGAGTCCCAAGGCTAAATCCATTTTATCAAATCAAACTCAGAATAGTGACTCATTTCTGACTCAATCCAAGTCATGATCTACAAGTCCACACCAGTGCCACAAATAATAAAACATGCTATAGCTTTTCTTTAGTATCAAAAGCTGTTTGCTTAAAGCAAGCCACATACTGAGAAGATATAATCATTGGTCATTTTTTGTATTTTTGTGTGAATGCATTCTACAGCTTTTTCATATATGCTAACTATTTTGAATAGTTTACTGTTTGTTTTTCAGAAGAAGTCGTGTTGGGAGCAGACCTGTCGCTCTCTTCCTGTGTAGTGGACCTGAGACCTGGACCGTGTGCAGATGGGAGCTGTAGCCAGGCTCTTCTTCACTTTAGCCCCATCACAGACTTCATCAAGGATGGAAACAGGACAACCAACATTTCAGTCAAAGCCATCGTCACTGACAATTTCCTGTGGAATGGATACTCTCCAGAAACTCTCCAGGTAAAGTTGTGCAGAGTCACATTATTGGACATGACTGCATTAATAGTCAAGTATGAAGGATGATATGATACACGATATAAACATACACAAAATGCTTTGAATGTATTTAAATAAGGTGACTTAAGAACACTGATCACACTCCTCCTCACTGTATTACCAAAGTAGAGAACTCACAAATTGTGACTCAAGGCAGACTTTTATTGACCATTTTAATGACTTGAAACTTGCTAAAATAGACTACAACGTTGTACTCGACTTTACAAAAAGGTTTTCCTGTTTTGGTTTTACTGGAATATGTCCCTCATCTCAGAGGCTGAGCATGTTGGGCCTGGGCAGTACTTGGATGGGAGAATTTTGGAGGAACCTCCGGTGTCACAGTGGGGCAAACAAAGAAGAAACTTGTCGTGTTCTTAGGCAAGGCACTTGACCCACATTGCCTAGTATGGATCTGGAGGGGCCGATGGCGCAAAATGGCAGCCTTGTTTCTGTCAGTCTGCCCCAAGGCAGCTGTGGCTACAATAGTAGCTTACCAACATCAAGTGTGGAATGAATGAATAATGCATAACGTGAAGCAACTTTAGTGTCTTGAAAAGCGCTGTATGAAATCCAGTGCATTATTCAGTATCCAGAAAGTTAGGCAAAATCCATATTATTGTTGTTATTATTTATTCATTTGTCTTCATTTCAGATTACTGTTCAAGATGTCCAGTCTTCTTACTGCTACATATTCACTGATCCCCACACGGTCACCTTTGATGGAAGGTAACTGTATTCTCCCATTGACCTTATTTTGTCCCGCTCACTTTTCTAGAAAGTGCACTTCCTGTTTAGCTGCATTTAGCCTGTAGAATTCAGTTGATTGGTTATTTAATAGTCATATACATTAATTTGAAATTGCCCCACAAGACAGACAAACAACATGTTAGCTACCTAACAAAGCTAAACAGGAAGTGCATTTCCTTGAAAAGTGGGCGGGACAAAATAGGGTCAGTAGAGTAGTATATATTTAAATCTTAAATACGAATAAATGTTTACATGAATGATCTTTACCCATCGTAATGTGGTTTCTGTTCCAGGTCCTATGAAAACTACCAGATCGGCACGTTCGTCTTGTTCAGGAGCACAGCGTGGCCAGTTGAGGTTCACGTGCGTCAGTGGGAGTGCGGCAGCGTGGAGCATGCGGCTTCATGCTTTGTGGTTTTGTAGTCCGAGATGGAGGCGATGTCATCTCTTTTGACATGTGCAATGGAGAACTGGGAGAAACCAAACCTCAGCTGTCAGTCAAAAATAAGGGCCTGAACAAGAGTAGTGTCCGCATCACCGAGTCGTACCAGGGACGGAAACTCACGGTGGGTAAACGACAACACACATTGAGATGCAGATGAGCTGAGGAATTGCCAGTTACTGCTTATTTTTTCTATTAATATCTATTAAAATTAAACTAAATCAGTCCTTTTTGCTTAAAGCTGGGATACCTGTATCTTTGTTTTGTAAATGAGTCAATTTTGTCTTTAATCATCAAAGATATGTCTATATTCTCAAAACAGCAAAATCAGACTGCTGTGCATGACGAAGTAGTAGTTTCACAATTCTGTCTTTAAAAAGCCTGTTGTTAAGCTATGTTTTTGCCAATAATTAATGCATGTGGGTATTAACTATGTTCTGAAGGGTTTTGAGAAAGGAACCAGTTTGTCAGATTTAAATAATCGAGCAACCCTACACCAAACCAGGCAGGATTATATGTGGGATGAAAAAACTAGCTTTTCTGATTGGACAAGGATGTTTTAAGGCATTTTAATCAGCCTCACTCAGCTACACACCTACACGTTTTTCCCTTTTTGCTGGCAGTGCGACTCGCCCCCTCGACCAACCGCTCCTGAAGTAAATGAAAGCTTTTCTCACAAATCATGAATAATCATGTGTGTTGTTTTCTTTCTCTTCTTCGACATTCCCACCCTGATGAAGATAATCAGATGAACTTTTGTCTCAAGTTTTGTTGTCAATGTAACTTTATGCAGATGACCCTCTCGTCTGGAGCATTTGTCCGGGCTGACGTGTCCTCCTGGGGATGAGTTTGACTGTGAGGGCCCCTGGAGCAGACAAAGGTCACACCTTAGGCCTTTGTGGGACTTTTGACGGAGAGCCACACAATGACTTCCACTCGACTGAGAATGCAGCACTGGCAGATGTGAACAGCTTTGTCTCAGCCTGGAGGTCAGTGATAGTCAAAGGCTCACAATGAATAGCCTATCAATTGTTAGCCTTTCCAAAAGCTACTGCTAGATTGTTTGTTTTTACTTTTTGTAGCTATTGTTATAACTGTCTAAAATGGGCCTTTCTGGTCCAAATGTGTCGCTGGTACATTTTTTGTAATTTTAGTCAACAGGTGATGTTTTTGATCCCAGGTCATAAGTTGTTTTTTCTACCTGTTTGTGGCATTTTTCCTGAGTGTCTAAGGACCACAAAAAACACTACCTTTTTATTATTCAGTAATAAAATACTATATATATATAAAATATATAATATATATATAATTTTTTTTTATTTATTTATTTTTTTATTTTATATATTTTTTTTTATTTATATATATAATATATTATGTTGTTATGTTATGTGTAGACATGTACATAGTCATTTAAAGGTGAATAGTCAACTTTACAATTCAATACAAATAGGAAGTTATTTTTCTTTCGTTAGAACATTCTTATTGGGGATGAATAAGTTTTACACCATCATGTGAAGAACTATAGCTAAAGAAGCTGCTTTTCCATGGAAATAAGCAGGAGGCGCCCGACTCTTGGCCGAATAATAGTTAATTTTGTGGCCATGCAAGCCTGCTCAGAGTAAAGTCAGACATTTTGTAATTCACTTAGTGTCACAAAGATCTAAACTAGAAAAGTGTGCTTTTATTTAGGATTATTTTTTTTGTCCAAAAAGTTTTGTCCCTTTAAAACACATTAGATACATTCAAACACTTCAAAAGTTCATGCATTCATTCGAAAACATAAATGTATACAAAAACATACTAGAAAAAGATACAATATTTCTATATAAAAGATATTTTAAATGCAGCTCATTAAGTCAACTCATGACTTGCCTTTACTTTCTTTTGATCTTATAAATCCTTTCTGTCTAAATATTGAGTTGGACTACTATAAATTTTGGTTGTCAAATTTTAGAAAGAGATTGAATGATTTAAGGTTGACAACTTCTAAACACATGCAATGACACAAATTTACTGACACATAATTTTGTTTCTATTATTTCCTTCTCTAGACTTCCTCCTGGCAGCAGCCTCTTTGACTCCGTTCCCTCTTCTCCTCTGAGTGATGAGTCCTCAGAGGTTCTGTAACTGCCAGACCAAACCTGCTCCCACCTCCAACAGAGCCAAAGTCCTGTTGAGTGACTCTTGCTCTCACCAGGGAAAAGTCCTCCTGTCATCTGCCATCCCTGCTCTGGATGTGACAGCCGAATACATCACATCTGTGGAACTTTCTTCTCAAAACAACCACCACCATTCTCTACGATACTTCTCTCACCCGCAGCGCCAAAGTCTGAGCCAGTCGGACTTGGAGGGTCTGGCCTACTTCTTCCCAGAGGACCACGAGCCAGCTGTTCAGCCCGATTCTCCCCGACTTGGCCCACTCATTCTGGGCTTAGCGAGGAGCAGGCCAGGGCGCAGTGTGAAGAGGCAGTGGCTAACTCCAGCGTGGCTCTAGGCTGCTCACGGCTGCTCAGAACAGAGATAGTACAGCGGGCCGTGGGCATGTGCGTGTCCGACCTGCAGCTCAAAGATGAGGAGTCGTGGTTAAACGGTACGCTGCCCCTGCTGGAGAACGAGTGTGAGCGCAGGCTGGTGGAGCAGAGAGGAGAGACGAGTATCCGGAGGTTGTGGCTATTCTCAGGTGAGGATCATATACAGTTTATAACATAATTATTATTTCAGATAGCATTAAGTCAATCCAACAAGAAGGTTTTTTTAAAGTGATGTTAAAAGACTAAATGCATTGTTTACTATTCAGTCATTTTGGGCATTTTAGTGCAAACGAAGAAAATTAGCAAGGTTCAAAATTGTCGCAAACTGATTGTTGTATTGTTTCACAAATACAAAAAATCTTTGAAAAAATGAATGTTAAACTGACTATTATGCGCTCTAACAAAGTTTTTTGAGGGTTCATCGGAATGCCATCATCGACTGTATATTGGTGCAACCCTAAAGTAGATTTAAAGTAAAGTTAAACTTAATTTATCAAATTAAATATTTGGTAAATGTGTACTAAAAGTTACAATTTTAACATGGTCTTCAAACCTGAAATAATGAAAAGTAGAAAAAGATTCACAAAGAGCTTCAAAGTGAGTAGCTCCGGTCTCTATTTTCATTAAAGAAATAATTGTTATTTTACTCCAATCCTTTCCTTTTGCATACATTCTTCTCATTTGACCTTGTGTCAAAAATTAACCTAGAATATGATATTGTTCCTTTTAATTTGCAGGTTTGCCACATAGAAACGGTAAAAATCCCTGACACACCTTTGTGCTTTACTTCCTGGACAACAAAACAACCAAAAAGCAGTGAAAGGTTAAATAAAATCTCTACTACTGTGAAGCGAACAATACTCAATGATGCAATGTCAGACAACTTTCACAAAGTGAAATTGTAAATACTTTATGTCAGTGTTTGTCGCTGTTCTACAACAGCGACAAACAAAAACAAAAAAAGCACAGTGACCACATAAGCTATCATCTTTGTCCTACATAAAGTAAAATCAGAGCTTTTTTTTAAATGTAAAGAGGGTCTGGGTCCTAGTGCCACTTGTGTTTAATCTTCCTCGGCTTGTTCTGCATCTTTTGTTCCATAGACTGAGTCAGTATGTGTGTCACAGTGCTCCCTGTTGCCTAAAAGCCTTAAAAAAATGTAATTATGTGGCCTAGAGTTTATCGGAGTTTGAAAGGGTGATGGAGACTAACAGCTTCAGCAACTAAAATAGCAAAGGACATTTAATTTACAATGTAGTTCTCAAACTTTGTAAGCAAAAACATAAGTGTGTGTTTTCCCTCAGGTGTCCCAGTCTGTGCAGTGGAAACGGCCAGTGCTCTGAGTGGGGCTGTGTGTGCTTCCCAGGCTTTGGCTCCTACGACTGCAGCTCTGTGTCTGGTAAAGTACTTAACATTCCCCTGCTCAGTGTGTGTTTATAGAGCCTATAAAACACATGAAACGCTCAAACTGTAAAAGTTACATACATCGATTTACTGTAAGTATCAGGTCTGCAGGTAAATTAGTGTGACCCCAAATTGTACTAAAAGTGTGGCCTCTCGAAAGTTACACAGTGTCACTCTTAAGTAAAATGTGTGGTTTGACAGAACTCATGCATGTTTTCTTGTGAAGACCAGATCCCAGAGATCAGTGAGCTGGAGAGAGCAGGGCTGTGTGATGTGCGACAGGGAGACTGCAGCACTGTCCATGTTTACGGTCACGGCTTCAGGGATTCCTACGAGCTCAAGTGTGAGTTTGTCAAAGAAAAGGTACTCTCCTGTCTTCTCTCACACACTCACTGCGTTTGCATGCATGCTAGAAAACACCAGAAACACCAGAAATTGAACACTGATTGCACTGTAAATTCAAATTTGTGTAATTTTTACCAATAAGCAGCTATAATCTTGGCCTGGATAAATCTTAAAGCAGAAATAAGCAACTTGAGCAAGAGTGAAGCCAACTGAATCGAAACTTAACTCTATTTATTTATTTTCTAATGTTTGCGTAACTTTAAAGCGATGCTCACTCCCTAAACTCCACCCACAAAAACACTTCAAACACAGCTAACTCACTTAAAAGCAAAGGAGTGTTCAAGAGGCGAAAATCTCCCCTGGATTGCAGACAGAGCAGACAGCTTAAGGCTAGAAGTGGAGATTCAACTTGGACACTTCTTGTGCTGGAGAACAGTCAGATCCCGCAGAGTCGCGGAGACAACACAGGTTGGCACTAGTGAAGTTACATTTCTAAAGATTTCTTTTTCCCTCACACACCACAAACTCAGTCACACATCACCAGAATAAAAGCTCATGTGTCTGTGAGATAGCTCTTCAAGATCATGAAATAATGTTGCTGTGTGTAATGGATTGATCTTTCTAATTTACCGGGGCTACATAGAGCTGTCGTCAGGCCGATAAACACCGGCTCGAACCACCGTGGATCCGTCCCGACCATCTTGCACAAACCTATTGTGGTAAGGTCAAAGGAGGGGTGCAGAGTGGAGGTGAATTGATTAGTTTGACAGCATCTGCAATATGGCTCAGTTGGAGTGGACAATATACCACAGAGGACATCAAACTTTTAATATACTTTTATTAACAGTGTCCTAATGTATAGGGGATTATTTATTTTCAACACAGAAGATGCAAGTGCAACAGGTTAGCAGAAAGAGTCCTTTACTGACACAAGCTGTAGCAGCAACACTAGCTAGTGCTCTTTTCAGCTAAGAGTTCATCACTGTGCGAAAACAAAAGTTATGCTGCTAAATCAACATTTGTGAATGAAATTTGTCTTTACGACTCATACACGTTACATTCAGATGAGTGAAAAAATGCATAGAAAAACATTGTCTGTCTGTTTTGTTGTTTTTAATAAAGTAGTTTCCCCAGCTAACTAGATGGACAGCGTCTCTTTCTGCAGACGACATGCACAGTGAGTGGAAAGTGACGACTGATAATAGTTTCTTCTATAGTTTAAACTTTCTATTTCTACTGAATTGACTTTTCACCTTAATGAAGTTACATAGTACACTTTTTTACACTATCAATTGGCAAAAACAACTCATCACTAGAGAAATCGAATAACATGGAGTTCTCTGTGCATGTAAACGCAGTTAAAACACCCATCACTGTCGAAATGTCTTTGTCTTCTAACGAAGTCCTTGCGTCTTTTCTTCTTTGCCAAGTCTGTGGAGGATGAGTGGGTGTTGGATGAGCCGCGGTTGGTCCTGGCCTCTTTCCTGGATGTGACAGCTCTGGAATGCCAGCTCCCCCCAGAGGACAGCCAGAACCCCCCTGTCCCACACCCAGAAGCACAGGAGCAGCAGCCAACCGACCACTGGCTCGCTGGCAGATTCGAGTCAGTCCTGTCGCTGCTTGAAATACATGTTCTAAACGCACTTACATGTCTCTCAAACTAAGTCAGCAGAAACACAATGCCTGAACTGAAGCCATTTTATTACTGTTACTGCTAATTGACTGTGCAAACAATTTGCTGTGAATTTAGCTGTTTTAAAAATGTAAATTGTGTATGTGTCAGGTTTCCAATGATGGCTACAGCTACAGTAACGCCAAGATTGTGACCCTTTACGATGGGACTTGTCAAATCTGTGGTACAAGTTCTGAGCTCCTCTGCACACTCAGGGTAAGTCACATTTTAGGTTATGCTGATAGAATCCGGATCTGGAAAACAATGACTTTCTCAGCCCCACGAGACTTGACTTGCCATGCATCTAGCTTTCAGATTCCTTTAAGCTTGTTTTTGTTTTTGTTTTTTGGAGTAACTGCTTTTTACTGTTTGCAAATGAGTCAAAAAACTACCCATTGATACTACCAGATGTGTGCCTAGACAATGACGAACATTTTGCTTATTCCTTTGTTCACAGATGGCAACTAACTGATAGAAGTTTGATCTAAACCAGACCAGGGTTTTTTCTGGCCTTCTGCTTGTTAATGACAATAGATGTGACTATATTTTTTAATTAATTGACTTACTGTAGCTAAGCAAGCATGAAAACATTATTTCTTAATTTCAGTAAAATATTTTGCCAACTGGTTACCCTGCAATGTATTTATTTATTTATTTTCCTGTTTTAAGTCATATTTTCTTACAAACAGTCAGAAACGTTTTGAAATCGGTGAAACATTCTACAGTATTAACAAATAAAAAGAAAACTAAATAAAACAACCCACTCTCGATCAAAATTGTGAATCCAAGCTATTTTAAGCAGGGTTGTATTTTTTAAAGTCTTTCAAAACGTTGTAGTTTGTCACACCAAAGTTCCCGGTCCAGCCCTCCGCCGTCTAGATTTGAATATTGCTCTCTGGTAAAAATAGTTGCCCACCCCTGATCTAACAATGTAATAATTTACTAATAATACTTTGTGTTCTTGTGATGCTTTAATTTCCCAACTTTACAATAAGGATTTGCCTGATGTTAAATAACAGACTGTGTGGTTCTGATAAAGCTCAAAATCATTTGAAGTATCACATGTTGGCCAAAATGTTGTAAGTTTGAATTCAGCTCAGAAAAAAATTCCTGCATTTCCTTTTCTCTCATCCCCATTTACTGACTTTTCAAAGAAAGAAAGAAAGGTCAAATTATGAGTAATTTGTAGGATAAAACAAATCTGAGGTATTCAATTCTCAAACTAATATCAAAACTATGTGGAGAAAAGAAAAAAAATATATATTGTTGTGTTATCAAAATTGGCTCTGTGCAGTTGGCTTGTTTTCGTTCAAAATAGTACATCCAACAACAATTTCCTGTTCAATACATTTCTATGAGGTTTTCACTACATCAGTTTAAAACAAAATTACTCTTTGGATCAGACAGTTGTGGTGAATGTTATAGAAAACATGTCAAAGACTTTACATATTAAAGGAATATTTCACCAGAGGACACTTGTGTGTTTAAAAAGAGACGTGTTTGTGTCTAAATGCTAACGCTAACAGGAAGTGGTCGTATGTACAGAAGTTAGCTATTTTTGAACGTACACAAGCCAACTGAAGTTCCGTGCACACAGCAAATTGGTACCATGTAACATGTCTAATCAGCGCTAGTTCTTGTACAATTTATGTTTCCAATATTTTTACAACCCAACATCAGGCGGCACGGTGGCAGAGTGGTTAGCTCTCTTGCCTCACAGCAAGAAGGTCGCAGGTTCGATTCCCCCACGGGCCGGGCCTTTCTGTGTGGAGTTTGCATGTTTCTCCCCGTGTCTGGGTGGGTTTTCTCCGGGCACTCCGGTTTCCCCCACCAACCAATAACATGCACGTTAGGGTAAAATCCTCCAGCTACGGTAGTCCTGACCAAGCCTAGCAAGAATATCTGGAGATGGGTCCCCGAGCGCTGCACTGCGGCGATCACTGCTCCTGAGGAGATGCCCCAGAGGCATTGAAGGATGGGTCAAATGCAGAGGACAAATTTCCCTACGGGGACAATAAAGTATACCTTACCTTAATCAATACATAAATACTGCTTTTCCAGACACATCGACCTAAATTTGGAGGAATCTGGAATAGCTGTGACCTTCTGCTACTTAGAGTATATTGGACTATTTAATCATAATAGATCCCAGTCTGCTGTATTTAGCCTTGTTTGGATCCGTTCCATTCTGTGCCGCTTGTTGTTCCAGGAGAAGACTTGCTACATTGGAGGTGTTTGTTACAGTGAGGGCGATATGAATCCCAACAGCCCCTGTCTCACCTGCCTCCCTGAGTCCGCCCCCTCGCCTGGTCCAGCGCAGACAGTATGTACACGCCGTATCACCAATTTAAAGGTGCAATGTGTAACTTTTTGAACAGAAAAACACTTGAATAAAAGCATGTTTTTGTTTTATGTAGATGTCTAAAAAAAACAATACAAACCTCCATCTTTGAATTGAGGTTGCTTGCATGATCACAAAAGGGATTGTTGTTAGGGCCTCTTTTTGGATGTTTCCATGGAAAAGCTTTAGCTATATATTTTTTTACATTATGGCATAAAAATTTGTTGCCATTCCGAATATCCCAAAATATGGTTACACAGTTCACATTTGAGCTCAGTTTTTTATGAAACATTTTTGTAGATGTCATCCTAATTTAGCCATTTTCTTAAGAATTAAAATGTTACTTTCTGTTTATAAATTATGACATTAAACTCCTCGAATGTAATAGATTTTTTTAAAATTGTGAATAATACAGAACACATTTTGTTAGGTGAGAAATTGTCAAATGGCCTCATGGTGTAATGATGTCATCCTTTTAAAACTCTGCTCTACTTTCTGGTAATTTTTAAATACTTTCAAACTTTTTTTCACAAACTAGTTGGATCTATGTGAAACTATAGGTCAGTTTACTACAGGTAACCAATTGAAGCTAAAATTGGAAAATTGCAACAACTTGTTACAACTGTTGACCTTTAGTCATTTAGTCAATTAGTTACGTGATAGTGTCCCAGTAGTTGACAAATATTTAGTTTTTAATATTGTTCAGATTTACAGAGTTCAGAAACAGAAGTTTTAAGGTAACAAGTTGCTGAAGATTGTGTCTCATATTAACCTGTTCTAGTTTAACCCATTTGATTTTTTCACTTTATGTTGTCACTGTATGTGTTTCAAGGTGTGGCCCTTTGGTTACGGTTTGGGCTAAGATTACAGTTACACTGCAAAAACTATATCTCTAGACTTGCTTAAAATGATTTGGAATCAGAATTTTAATCCAGATTTGAAGCTGCTTTAAGTGGATAAGATTTAATTGCTTGTGTCATGTAGAATATTTCACTGGTTCAACACATTTTTAACTGGTTAAAAGAGAATTTGTCTTAAAATAAGAAAAAAAATAATAATTTTACAATAAATCAAGGTTAAATGTGTCAAAAAGTTTAAATCCTAAAATCAAGCAACTTTAATTGTCTTGAAATCCATTTTTTGCCGTGTAGATTGAGCTCAAAATTGACTTTATTTGAATTCAACAGCTAACACTAATGGCCCATGTGTGCCCTTCCACCAGAGAACAAACCACCGGTGTTCCAGTCCCTTCCCTCTTTGCTGCGTGCCTACCCTGGGCAGAGTGTGGTGCACCAGCTGCAGGCTCAGGACCCTGAAGGCTCAGCTCTGCTCTTCAGTCTGGTCTCTGGTCCGGATGGTTCCTCTGTGTCTCCCAGTGGTCTGCTCACGTGGAAGGCTCAGAGAGCTCAGGAGACACTCACACATTCACAGTGTCTGTGACTGACCAGTGCAGTGCTCACACCACAGCTCACATACAGGTAAGTGCATATACGATACGTACTGTACAAGCAACTCCAAAAAACTCTAAACAAGTGAGTGAAGAGAGAAACTGAAATGTTGATCAAGAGGAGATATGGAACAGCTGCAGCAGGAGTGGGTGGGATAGATTTAAAAGATGTTTATGAGTTATGAGATCACTAGCACTTGGACTTGTAATCATGGTTTAATTGATACATTAAACTTATTACATTGCTTCATATGTTAACCTTGGAGCAATTCTGCGCAAGTACAGGCTCCACAGTTTCTGATAAGCTTCAGTAGCTTGGAAAGTTCTACACTCAACTCTGCAAAAAAGGAAAATCTACCTTAGATAAAATTACTAGAATTAAGATTTTTTTCACTTAATAAGACCAAGTCTTACTAAATTATTTGACTTATTTTAAGATATTCTATCCTGATTTACCTTATCTAGATATAAAAACTTATTTTCAGCAAATTTGTATGTGTTTTAAGCCATAATTGCTTGAATCAAGAATAGATTTGCTTAAAAATCTTGAAACTAGCATTTTCTGCTTCAAACAACTAGGTTGTCAAATTTCTTACTGCACTGGCAGATTATTTCACTTAAAAAAGCATTTTTACCTCAAAATAAGCAAAGTTTTTTATTTTTTTTAAAGGTCTTTTACCAGTGCTTGTATAAAAGAAGATATCAGTTTGGACTTTCCAGATGAAAGTACAGTTTCTATGTTTACTGGGTTGTGTTAAAAATTTAACAAGTGTTAATATAGTATACTCTTTCCAGACTCAGTGCAATTTAAGCAGAACCTTGTACTTATTCGTCCCACTAGAGGGCACTGTGACCTTTTCAGTCTCACTATATTTCATTTTCAGTTTTAGAGCTTAATAGGCTAATAGCTATGCTGCTTCTGGTTTACCTGAAAAGTGTGGATCTTCTCTTACATTCCTTTCATTCCTTGTTGGAAATGATTTGAGTCTCACAAAATCTTGTACATGTAAGAAAGTGGCTTCCAGCCTTAGTAAAAGGCTAGTTCATTATTAAAGACTTGTTTGTACTACAGCTCAGTTTGACTCTGTTTGTCTTTGCAGGTATCTGTGCTGCCGTGTTCCTGTCTAAACGGTGGCTCCTGTGTGACCTCCTCTTCCTCTCTCCTCTCCTGACTCTGGAGCTTTCCTGTGCGTGTGTTCTGAAGGCTTCAGAGGCACACACTGTGAGGAGGACATCGACGACTGCAAACCCAACCCCTGCAGATACGCACGCTGCATCGATGGGCCCAACTCCTTTTCCTGTATCTGCCCGGCTGGAATGACTGGTAACAGGTTTATTTTCTTTTTTTACCAATGATAATGTTGTGCAAATTTGTAAAAAAAATTAAATAAAATATCTAAGCAAAGCCAATACATTTACGTTGTGCAAACATGTACATATGTCTCTTCTATTTACATTTAAAGTACATATGGCGTATGCTCTACTTGTTTTTTTTTTTTCAACATATTTTGTAACATATTATCTAACCCTAAAACCTGGCATAGGCTACATTTTAAACTCATACATGTTTTCCAAAAGACCAGTGATGAAATGGAACTTCATCCGAAAAGTAAAAGCACATTTCATTACTACATTTTTAGGCACCTGTGCTTAGATGATAAACAAGTTTACAGTGTGTTTTCACTTTGATCTATTCTTTCAACTCATCTACATTTTGTAAAAGAAAAGAAAAGTAAAAAAGACTTATGAGCACCATGTGGTTTTTAGGTCCTACGTGTCGAGAGGATGTGGATGAGTGTGTTTCTCAGCCCTGTTTTCCTGGAGTGGGATGTAACAACACGCTGGGCTCCTTCACCTGTGGACTCTGCCCTGCTGGCTTTTATGGAGATGGCAGAAACTGTTCACGTAAGTCATTTATTCTTACAATAATGGTTCTCAAATTTTTCACACTAAACTAAACCAAAGAGAATATATGACAGTCTGAGCACCACCAAATCTAAACTTAAACTATAAGACATAAATGAGAACTTATAATTATTTCAAAGGTGCACTGTGTAACTCTTTGATCAAAAATATACTTGAAGAAAAGCTACTTTTTGTCATTTAGATTTCTTTGTTGCACTAAGCAAATGATAAAAATCTGCATCTTAATTTGAAGAAGGCTTGCATGACCACGAAATGGATTTTTGGCTTGGAGTAGGGCCTCTGCTGGTATGTTAACATATTTATTCCCATTCTGAAGGTCCAAAAGTATGGTTTTAACCTTTTATTCCACTGAACTGTGTAGTTGATTTTTCACCTCCAGAAAGTTACCCAGTGCACCTTTAAATGAGAAAAACACTAGTACAAGAGTAAATCTTGAAAAAGCAGTTGAAGACCACTGTTTCTCAAACTGCAGTTGTGAGTTAGATTTAGTGGTATTTGGAGACACAGGTATTAGATACAGTATATACAGTAAGTGGCACTTGGTGTGAAAAGTTTTAGAATCACTGTTCTAGATGATGAGTAATCTAAAGGAGGACAAAACAACAAAATAATACATTTGTCTTTAAATAAGAGCTGCCAATGGCTTCAGGCTCCAACTGAAGCAGCCTGTGTACTACCAAGAACTTCTGATGAAATCTATATGTATTTATTTTTACTTTTAACTATAAATTTATTGTGTGTCTTCAAGGAGGAGCACCAGTTCCATCAAGACCTAAATTGCCTAAGTCCTCCTCCACCTCTCCCTGCAGCAGGAGGCCCTGTCACCCTGGGGTGCAGTGCTTTGAGAGTATCCATGTTTCAGCTGGATATGTCTGTGGACCCTGTCCTCATGGCCTTCAAGGAAATGGACGCATCTGCAGGAGGACAAGTAATGTCTTCTACACAATACAGGACTTGGGGGCTTTATTTTACGATTTGTCTCTTCACAACTTCAGCAAGAAATAGCAGGAGTAACATTTTATGTCAGTGGGATAAGTGCAGACAACTTTTTGTCAGGCGAGAATGGCATGCTTTTGAGGATAAGTGCTACTCTGTATACCGTACTTTCTGGATTATAAGCCGCTACTTTTTCTTGAGCTTTGAACTATGCGGCTTATAAGGCAATGCAGCAAAATGATAGATTCTCATAGACTTACTATTAACAAGTGCGGCCTATATACTGTATGTACTTTATCTTTTTTCTTACTTAAATCTAGTGGGTGCGGCTTATATTCAGGTGCGGCTCAATAGGCCAGAAATTACGGTATATATTTTTTTATTTGATAGATCTTTCTATAGAGCATGTGTTTTTGCTTGACGTCGTACTGTTAATCATAAGAAATGCTCAAAATCACTTATTAAAAAGCTTGTTTTACAAAAAATCTGAGACTTTGGCAGACCAGTGACTGCCGTCTGGTCCTCCACCACCTCCAGGTTCGACATTGGCTTTTGGGAAAAAATAATTGCTCACCAACGCTGGGACTGCTCATATTGTGAGCTTGCTTGGTTACATAATCTAAAACGCTGAATACTTATATGTTACGTTTTTCTGCAATGTAGCTCTTTTATTTGAGTGAAATAGGGTTAGTAGTAGTAGCAGTATTACAGTGTAGCAGATATTCTAACTAGGTCTCTGCCATTAATCGAATAATTGTGACATCGAGATTGAATCAAACCGAATTGTCAATTATTTGGTGGGGGGGGTTGAATTGAAAAATCGAAAGCCAATTTTTTTGTCAGTAAAAATGTCTAGTTTGGAGCAAAAGCCAAACTTTGATATATAGTTTTGATATATAGTTTCAAATAAAACCTAATAAGTGGGACATATTCAAAGTTTTTGTTTTGTTTATGTTGATGAATGGCATTCGAAAATTGAGATCGATCAATATGAGAAAAAAAAAATCATGATTATATTTTTTCCCAGATCGCCCATTCTAACTGCCTTTGTTTTACAGACCAAGGAACAGTCTCAAGCAGAGTGGAGGGAGCCTTGCACATCAACAAGCACAACACCAACTCCAGCCTGTTCAGAAAAGGTCCTGCCCAAAGAAGACCCAGGCCTAAGGAGAGAGCCACAGAGAGGAATCAAACCACAGTCCTGAGCGTCCACAGTGTCCAGCACAGAGTCCAGCCCAACGCCAAGCAGCCGACCCCTGACCCCAGCGCTGAGGAGAGCCGGAGGTCCTGTGTGGAAGGGTCCTGTTTCCTGAGAGTACACTGTGAACCCATTGACACTGGGCTTTTTAAATGTGGCTCCTGTCCACATGGTTACGCAGGAGATGGTGTGATATGTAAAGGTGTGGCATTCATTCATTCATTCTTGTCCATGTTCACATATCAGCTCATATTAACTACAAGATTATATTATTCAATCACAAAAGTATACATAAAAACACACAAGGGCTTGTTTTTGTTATTTATCCCTTTAAGAATTCTCCCATTATTAGCCGTTCTCCAAACATGTGTCTCTGTGTTGCTCTAACAAATGAACTGCATACACACTTGCACATTGTGTGTTTCAGCCGTGTGCAAGTATCCGTGTGGAAGGAATATGCAGTGCTCTCTGCCCAACATTTGCACCTGCAAAGAAGGCTACACTGGATATAACTGCCATATTGGTAAGGT
Organism: Mugilogobius chulae; assembly: GCA_038363315.1. Lineage (NCBI taxonomy): Eukaryota > Metazoa > Chordata > Actinopteri > Gobiiformes > Gobiidae > Mugilogobius > Mugilogobius chulae. The sequence continues at coordinate 254,658 of JBBPFD010000669.1, forward strand.
CACACAGCATGATAAGCTATTCAACTCAAGACAAGCAGAACATAGATACGTACATAATTTATACAATTTTACTGCTGTTTTCTTCCGAAATCTGTGCCCTTACAGCAGTGTGCCGTCCAGACTGTAAGAACCATGGTCGCTGTGTTAGGCCTAATGTGTGTGAGTGTCCACTGGGGTATAAAGGACCCACATGTGAACAAGGTAACAACAGTATTCATTTCGTCTTCTTTTACTTCACTACTCTGGTCTCTTTTTAAAGGCTATTGGTTTGAGATGTAATTGTCTTGCCAATACATTTGGACTGATATCTACAAGTGCCTCGACATGTTTCAGCTGCAGATGCATGTTGACAAGATTATTACTCAAATCAGTTGTGAGTTGGTATAATCTTTGTGTTTGTAAGAACTGTACATAATGTTTTGTGTGTAGCCCACTGTGACCCGCCCTGTCAACACGGAGGAACCTGCGCTGCCAGAAACCATTGCACCTGCTCTTACGGCTATGTGGGCCCCCGATGTGAAATCAGTGAGTTAAGGGGAACAGAATATAAAATTAAGATTATACATAAAAGATAAGAGCAGGCTTTGTTTCATCATCAGAAACATACTTAGAGTTGTATTCAAAGTGACATCATAAAGCTTATTGAGCATGAAAAACCCTAATTGAAATAGAAAGTTAAAGCATTAGTTTTTCATCAATTAGTCAGCTTATTCCCATACTGTGGAATATTATAGCTAAAAAAAGGGACACAAAAAAGTACATTTTAGGCAAATGCAGTCCTGCTTAGAGGAAAAATTGCACACTTTATATTAAATACACCTTAATTTTCCTTAGTAAAGCCTTACTAAAGTACTAACAAATGATCATTTAATGAATGAAAATGTCTACTAAGACTTAGTAATTGCATATTTAAGGAGCTAAGGTTAGAGTTTAGGGTTGAGGGGTAGGACTTGTAGTAATTCAAAAGTTATTCAGCCCTAATAAACCTTTTGATTCATTAATTTGTCATTTGTGTATAATGAATTAAGATGTTGTTATTATAAAATGTTACCAGATCTTTGAGTCAAATAAATACATCCAATAAAACAAATTGCCTGGGATCCAGAATGACATTTCTCTGTATTTTTACACAGAGAAAATGTCAGTCTGGTCGCCCTCCCTCCAAGGGCGTTTCCTTCGAAATCCAGATCGTACCGTGCAATGAAAATCGTTTATTTCAGTCACGTGGTTTTTGCTAACAACGTCCCTGCTGTGCGCAGCGCGCATGGATCTAGGCAGCGCGGCGGAAGGATAAACAACATGGCGCACCGGAAAACCGAGAGTTTGTTCCATTCACCGGTAAATGCCGTTTTAAATTACCAAAAAGACATCGCGTCAATAGTCGTGTTCAAGTCGGCTCGAGGGACCGCCCTTACCGGCAGATGACAGCGCAAGAGAAATCCCATCAGCTTACGGCACTAGAAGCTTTTATGCTTTTCTCTGATTGGTTCCCTCCGCTGTCTGTTAGGTGAGCTTTGTTCCGCCCTAGAAATCCAGTTGACTCGAGGGGCGACCAGACTCATCCGCTGGTACAGCGGTGAGGCTGGATTCTCCAGGCAATAAAACAAATGCTATTTTTAGTATCTATTAATGTTTTCTGGGCTGTTTTATTTTATTTCCAGAGCATTACTATCTTAAATTACATTTGTAAATAACATACATGTCTGCATTGTGTCCGGGAAAGCTTGGTTTGTTTATCTCCCCTCTTCTACCAAAGCAGAAGTACTCCAGACTACATAGTTATGCTCTACTTTATTTTTTTTTTCCCACTTGTAACACGAAATTTCATGATAACTATCAAATAATAATGTGACACTAACATGCAATAACGTAATACAAAATAGATAAATAAATACATCAAAATTGTTAGGTAAGGACATGATATTATCAGGTTATTTTTTGATATGATCAATTTTTCCCTGATCTTTTTTTTCATATTTGTATCACGTTTTTACCTGGTAAGTTTTCCCCCATTTCATTTTTTTTTTTTGTATCACATTATAACACGTATCACGTTATTACCTGACAGTTTATACAAGTTATCATGAAATTTCGTGCTACAACTGAAAAAAATAAAGTATAGATTGGCAGTACTGAGCTTCTGTAACAATAATCTTTAAACCACTTACACTTTGTCCTGTCCTCTCCTGCTGTCTTCAGTGGTGTGCAGCCGACACTGTGAAAATGGCGGTGAGTGTGTGGCTCCTGACGTGTGCAAGTGTAAACCCGGCTGGCACGGACCCACCTGTGCTTCAGGTACTCGACACTCATTACGTTTATACACCTGTGTCTCAGACCTGACCTGTGTTCTCTTGTGTGTGCTCAGCTCTGTGTGACCCTCTGTGTGTCAACGGAGGAACGTGCATCAAACCCAAAACTCCTGTGGTCTGCCCCAGCGGCTTCTACGGGCGCAAACTGTCAAATCGGTTAGTGGTCGTTTTTCTTGAGCATTGTTTTTTTGTTTTTACTTTTTTTTTTTTTAACAACTAATCCTTTCATTTCAAGATAATTATAAAAAAAAGTAGGAATTTGGATCTGTTGACATCAAAAATGTACTAGCCTTTAGGTATGTGCTGATTGCGTCCAAAAAGAATCATTATACAGTATACAGCAGTGGCGCCCAACCCGACAATCACGATCGACCGGTCAATATTTGAGGCAGTGAAAGTCGATCCCAAAGCCCCTTCTGATTATATGAACTTTGAAGTGTGGTCTACAAGCGCAAGTTTGAGATGCGGGAGAATGAATGCTCCATTGTCAGCTGGAGCGCACAGTGGCCACACCACACAACAAGCCGACAGCCCGGCCCCTGAATGCACGCGCTCGAAAGAGGAATGAGTAGAGTAGAGAGGAGACGAGCAGGAGAAGAGAGAGAGAGAGACAGCAGAATGAGGAGGACACAGGTAGGCCTAGTACCGCAGAATCCTACCTGCTCACCGCTGTATTGTCCAACCTGCAGCAGTTCATTTGTTTGTTTTTGATGCGAGTCAAAAGGAAAGCTGTCTTTCTCAGCCCCTTCCCCTCTGTGTTACCATGTGCTCAGTCTAAAAGTCGCAATCTGAAAAAGGCTGGGTTTCCCTGGTATAAAGTAAGCTAGCATTGAGTCAAACCAAATCATTCATCCAATGAATCTGGCCATCTGGAAGTATAGATTTTCTTTCTCACCCATTTCCGACCAGCTCTTTTGCAAGTTTCCTAGGTGTCCCAGCTAGGAAACTTGCAAAAGTTTTTGAGCTCTTCTGGATATGGAGGGCAGCGGGTCCACTTTGAGCTCCTCATTGTTAAAGACACCCCAATGAAAATTCAGTTGATGATTTGAGTTGGTGCGCACTAGAAAATGTTTTAAAAAAGTACATTTTAATGTTGTACTGTATGTGTCTCGTGATTGAGCAGAATAAAAACAGATAGGCTACCGCTACATGAGGCAAGTTGTGTTGTTACCTCTTTTTTATAAAAAGAAACAAAAGGCTTATGGAATAAAGCCGTTTGTAAAAGACACAGAACAGCAGATGCTGTTTACGCTAACTTATTGTGGGGCGTAAAGACATAAAAAGTTTGCTGAAGCTGTGTTGACTTTTTCATACATTTGAAGCGCTGGCTCACACTTTGCTGATGTGAAGTTCTTCGTGCAACATTAGAACCTTTCCCTTTTACAAACATGACCAAACCAGGCCAAATCTCCTTGAGTGTGTAGAAAGCTTAAAACTACTAAAACAATGATTAATTATTATTTTGATTGTGTTAATTTTCTTACATTTTGTGACTTTTTTAGCCTTGTGTAACCCACCTTGTAAAAAATGGAGGCCAGTGCATCAGAAACAACATGTGCTCGTGTCCAGAGGGCTACACAGGGAGGAGATGTCAGAGGAGTGCGTGAGCACACATGATCCAAGCAGGACTCACAGAACAAGTGTGAGAAATGTCTTTGTTTGTTTGTGTAAAGGTGTGTGCGAGCCTATGTGCATGAATCGAGCCAAGTGTGTGGGGCCCAACATCTGCTCCTGTGCATCAGGCTGGGAGCGGCAAGAGGGTGCAACATACGTGAGTTCAAGGACAAATGTTTATTTGTTTTGTTCATCTTTTTTCTATGGTTACCCAATATCACGTGTTGAAGATTTGTGCTTAGATTAAAGTTCACATTTGTTCAGCAAAACCCTAAGAGTTGCAGGGTTGTGGTAGTGAAGCGATCAAGCTTGGTGAAAGTACAGTAACTTGAGTAAGCTTTACAACAATGGAACTTTAATAATGATAGTTCAAAGCTCAGGTCTTACGTGATGTTGTGTAAGAGCAAGGCAATACTGTACTTCTTGTTGTACAATATTGCACAAGATTAGGATTAGAAGGCTAATAAAAGGCTAATAAAAAATCTGTATTTTACTTTTTTATGACGTCACAAGGAGCTAGCCTCTAAGAAAGATAAGAACAAATATTTTGTGCCACCATGCACCAATGATAAACTCAAGAACTTTCTAAATCTGGTCCATTTTATTTTAGTCTTATTACTCATGAGTATATATCAATGCTTGTATGATTTAATATTTGATTTTGTCACATTTGGCAGCCTTAATGCAGAACACAGTGATGAGGTATTTCTGATACGTGGTGCTTGTTTGCTTAATCAGATCTGGGAAAATTGTGGCCCGGGGCCAGATTTGGCCTTGGACTGTTTTAATCCTGCCCGCTTGCAAGTTTCTGTGAAAAGTGTTCCTTTTATATTTCTTTTATTTGATTGACTTCACTATAGAGAAGGGCTATTCAACTAGAGTTTCCAGATGGCCACATTTTACTGAGGATCATGGCTTCTGGGGCCGTGGTAATTGCAACGGTATGGCATCACTTTTGAATGAAGTTTTGCAAAATATTCACAGGACTATATTAGATTACTGAGTAATAACTAATGCTGCAGTCTGTTTTTATTGCTCTAGACAAAATGTCAAATCAGCATTAAGCCACATAATTAAATATGAATCGAGATAATCTCGGCGTTTAAACCAGATTTAAACTTGGACTAGGTCTGAAGCTGAATTGTTTGTTTGTTTATTATTTAATTAAGGGACAATGCTATTAAGAAACAGAGGCATGGGGAACAAATCCCACACCTGTAAATATGCAAGTTTATAGCCAGTGTTAATTTTCATCCTTTGTCCTTGCTGGAAACATAAACCCAGCCACACCACAACTTATAAAAACAGTAAGTACAAAATACAATCTTTCATATCTTAAAACTCATCCATAGGCCACTACCTCCAGTCACCAGATACTCACAAACTTACAGTACATACACTCAGTACAGTCAACTCATACACCACATCTGCCTATAATCACAGCCTATAAACACAGCCTACACATAATAAGCTAAACATTATACATTCATAAGAAACTACTATATCAGGACTGAAATATACACTGTAAAAAGTGATCAAATTACATCAGATTTACATGTTTCAATTTTCAACTTGAATTGAAACATAAAAAAAGGCAAATCTTATTTTCAGAAAGTGAAATATAATAAAACCAAGATAATTATTGCCTTATTATTATTATTAGAAAAGTGAATGGAGGGCTGATTGGCACCTGGGCCTTAAGTTGAATAGGCTGCTATAGAGCATGTACTTTTGCTTGTTTTTTTAATATTTATGAGAATAAGGGCTCAAACTAAGAAAATAAGTCTGTGTTTGTAATAATGTACACTATTTACACCAATGATTGTGGTCCGGCCTCCGCTACTTGTCAGAATTCGAATTATGACACTTGGGGGAAAATAATTGCTCACCCCTGGTTTAGCTGGTGTAGAAAGCAATAATGTTGAATTATCCCACTGTTCCATGACACCTGTATGTTTGTTCTCCACAGCTGTGTGTCTGCAGAAGTGTAAAAACGGAGGGGAGTGCATAGGACAACACTTGCCAGTGCCCTGCTGGGTGGCAGGGTCTCCAGTGTCAGAATCGTGAGTGTGGTAACAATGCTGAGTCACTTTTGGCCAGGAAAGTGTGAGAAAACTTATGAGCTTGTGTTTGTGTGCTCAGCGTATGTAAGCAGACCTGTGTGAACGGAGGAGGTGTGTACTGCCCGATTACTGCCACTGTCGAAGAGGATTCAAAGGACTCACTTGTGCAATAAAGGTAAGTGTTTCACGTCACACTGTACTGCTCACAGCTCTGGGTAAAAGTATTTACCACATCATCGGGGTAGAAGGTAATGCACTTAGTTGGATGTCTAAGTAGGGAAGTATTGTTATGAAATATCATGATTCACTATTGCTTTATTTGACACAGCTGTCTGTTCAAATCACAAACTTACCCTGCTGTTGTTCAGCTTTATCGTGCCAGGAAAACTGGATAACTAGCCTAGTCCGATTTAAACCGGTTTTCCCAAAGCGCATGTAAACCCGGGCAGACCTGTTGAGGAGCTGTAAACTGGTTTTCGGAAACCAGTTGGCGCATGTGGTCCCGACCAATTGTAGTCTGATTTCAGACTCATGTAAACAGACAATCGGTCTGCAGCTGGACAAATGCAACTGAGCATGCTCACAAGCCCTGCCCACTGTACATTCCAACAATAAATTAGGAATTTTAGAACTATAAAGTGCCTTGCACAAAGTGGCACACACAATCTCACATTTAACTCCATGTTTAAACTGATCTAAATGTTTAAAACAGTCCTACATGTTCCAGAAAAAACTGTGTCATTTAACAAACAATATTACAAACAGTTAATAAAAATAAACAACAATAGCAATGTTAAAGTAGTTCAACAAATTACATGCACTGACACAGCAGGACCAGTCTCTCCAGGGTAATCGGTTTACTCTGTGCATGTAAACAGGAGCAAAACTGGTTCAACCGGTTTGAGGGGAAAACCACGTAGTGTCCGGTTTTCTAGCCTAGTCTGATTTCAGCAGTGATAGCAGATTTTAACCTCAAAAGCAATAGGAAAAAAAATCAACTTGTGCCTAAACTGTGGTGATCATAGGCTTGAAATATGTCTTTGGCTCACTTCTGAACATGTAAGCTTTTATTGGTGTATGATGCATGGGGAGCTACACATGGCTACATGAGACGCATTAAGTTTGGTTTATGGTTGACGAGCGTACAAGGTGCACAGGATTCTTAGGGGTAACTGATTTTTACTGTAATCACAATTTATGTTTTAAATCTGAAGGTTTTTTTTTTCAGAAATCCTTTGACACATGGTTAATGTCAACTTGTATTCATTTTGGTGTAATTATGGTCAGTTAACATCTTTTTAGAAGCAACAAAGTGAAACTGAAGTTACCACCCCAAGCTCAGCTAATCACAGCACAGCATTCGACTCTCAGAACTAAAGCTTTTTATTATCACATTCAGACAGTACTCAGTGGTTGAATTTTTTCACAAGGTGTTGCATTTATCATCTACTTTTTAATGGTAAGCACAAAGTTGTCTAATTTACAACTAAAAAAGTTTACTTTAAGCTCAGAGAAGCTAGAACAATGATCTTTCTTCAACCACTTTCATCATTTAAAGATGTGGTAGCTGATTTTCACTGCAAACACAATTTAGGTTTTAACTCTGACTACTTCTTCTCATAAATCTTTCGACAAATGTTTAATATCGACATTTATTTATTTTGGTTTCAATTATGCCTTTATATATTTTTTTTTACAAACAACAAAATGAAACTGGAGAGGACCACCAAAGCACAGCCAATCAGATCGCAGCTTTTGGCCTGATTAGAATTAAAACTCTTTATTATTCATTTCAAACTGTACACAGTGGTCTATTTTTTTAACAAAATGCTGCATTTATCATACTTTATTTTAGTGGAAAACACATACTTTATCCATTTACAAGTAAGAAAGTTTGTTACTCCAGCTTTAAGTTGGAAAAAAAAGCTCCTCAACATCCTGTCTGGCAAAATGACTTACTAATTATTTAAACATCCTATTTAAGCAGAGAAAGTTCAATTGCATGTGGTTCCAAAGTCTGAGAAAAGTGAGAAGCTTCAGTGTCTGCTTTTGTCTGACTTTTTACTTGATTTTCTCTTTTTACAAGGCAGACTGAACTCTGTATTCAGCAGAGTTAAAATTGGTAATATCTGATGTCAAAGTGAAGCTGCTTTTCCTTTTGTCTCATGTGTTTTTGCCATTCAAAATCAATTTCTCCACTGCAGTCCCTGTAACCTTCATTCTGTATTTGTTGCAGACTCCACAAGCATGAAGACAGAAGATGGACAGGAGAGCTTCACGTTTGCTGAGTGTGTGTGTGTGTGTTTGCGTGTGAGTGAATGAGAGGGCTGCTGTTGCACATGTGACCAGGACTCTGATGTATTGCACTTGTCTATTCCCTGTATAGTTCTACTACCTCACGACTCTTCCACACATGGTGAGTACATTAGCGTATCAACCATGGAGCGAAGTCAGGACGAATGGATCTGTGAGGATTCAGGATCAAATTGTTCTTTATGTAGAATGCACAGTATTAGTTTGAACACAAAGATGTACAGTTGTTGTTTTTTTCTATATGGTAATTGTTGAAAATGGTATTAAGACAGTCACACAGTGTAAAAGGAATTCATTCATTATTTTATTATAATATATTGTTGAACTTTTTGTGTGTTTGTCCAGTTTGTGAATATGTCAGATTTACGTGCTACATGATTTACACAAAATAAAAAGCCACAGACCTGTATGCACAAGTTTACAAAAACTACTGCAACCACTGGATGATATCTTTGAAGTCAAAATACTTTTATTGTATGGTAAGTAAAAAGATTACAGTATTATTATGTAATAAGGCCACTTGATTTGGGAAAATATCAAATTGCAGCTTATGTTTTATAATCTGGATTCTGTTTAGAGTTAACATTTCAAACATGCTTGAGTGGACTGACAAAAAATATCAAACCTGTGAACTGACAAAGTAATAAAAGAATCACATGTATTTTAAAAAAGATTAGGATTTTATCTTTGGAGAATAGAATTAAATGATGCTAAATCAAAAATGACTGCGGTTTTCATATGTGTCCATTTAAATTCCCTAGAATTAACCTAGAAGCCATATTGTATATGTAATTTTCTGATTTTTACCAGAAATATTAATAATCCTATACAAGAAATCTAGAACCCTTCAGTTTCAATAATTCTACTTTTATTTGGTTGATAATTTGTCTAAAAAGTCTTAATAAACAATAAGAATTGCCTGACTTGCTGACTAATCAAAATAAAAGTGATTAACTAGTAAAATACTAAAAATAATTGTACTTTAAAATCCCTACTTAATAGGACTGATAAGTGAATATGTCTTAAACATAAAAAAAATTAAAATTAGTTTAGCTGGGTTTCAGATGACATCACAGCTTTCTAAGAGACGGTGTTATTTCAATTAGATTGACTGCAGCTAAAACTAAGATGATCTAAGGGTCTAGTCACCCCAGAAATCACCACAGTTTAACCCTCTGGTAACCTCAGGACCATTTAGCGTCCTTTTGAGCAACTTTGTTTTTTTTAAGGTCAGACCCGTGAAATTGTCCAAAGATTCATGAATTGAGTCCCCCCCCCCCCCCCCCATGTTCAGTTAAAGAGCTAGAACAAAATGGTACGTTCGTCACCTCTCGAGGGTCCCCATTCTTAAACGGCCATAAAATCCACTTAAATTAATATTTTTCGTACTTTCAAAACTCTTTGTCTGCTTCTCTACTCATACATGTGTAACTTTTATATCTGTGATGCATATTTTTTAGTTTACAAGGCCTTTGTGTCACACACTCCAAGTGAACTATAAAACTATAAAAAAAATAAAAATGACATATTTCCGAAATTCAAATAGTGAAGTGGGAGTGTACTTTTCTGTACAAATAGCCCTATAATTTAAAAACTATGCATCACATATATAAAATTACACATGTATGAGCAGAGGAGAAGTAAACGAAGAGATCTGAGTTTTGAAAGTACAGATAAATATGAATCTATGTGAATTTTATGGCTGTTTAAACATGGGCACCCTCGAGGGTCCCCAAGGTGACGAACATACCCTTTTCTTGCAGGTTAGCAGAGGGTTAATTATGTGATCAAGTTCAATGTTCTTAATAAGAAAAACTGCCTCTTGCCCTCAACCTGGAAAATAACAGACGTGAATTTTAAAATGTAAAACCCAGAATTTGCATCAAACACTCTTAATCTCTTTGAAACATAGTATTCGCACCGAGTTATTTGACACCTAAATAAAACACTAGCTATTCCAACAAGGCCACTTGTGGCAGTTATCATCTCTGTGCTAAATGCAGGCCTGCTTGACCTTTAACCCCGGGGTCAGTTTGCATTAGTAGATCTTTTTCTTGTCTTCACAGCGAGGTCCGGAGTACGGCGGGCGGCAGCGGCACTTTCCAGGAGAAATGCACTTCCCTCCGTGCAGACAGGGCAGCGCACACACAGCTACCACAGAGAAGGAAAGAAAGTTTAACATCTGCGTGAAATCCAAGTAACAAGGACATTTCACACCCTCGTTCACCAGACAAGTCATGTGGGAGGAAAATGTGTCTAGGTTTGACATCTGGGGAAATACTCAAGCTCAGTCTTACGGAATGAATTAAATTACTGAGAATTTAGGCAACATTGAGCTACACGACAAAAATAACAATCTGTAATGTATGTCATCATAGTTACTATATAGCTGCTTAGTCCTCAATAAATGTTTGCTTTTAGGTCATTTATCAATAACATAATAAAGACCTCTTCTTTGCAATAGTAGGGAACTTTTTAATGCCTTTTAATGTTTAAAGTGACACCAATGTAACTTTTTGGGAGTGAAAATTCAAACACCAAATCCCAATTAAACAATAGCTTGGGACATTCTTTATCAATGTACATCAACTTTATGCCATACAGAATATTTCTAGTTTTTAAAGGGACCTCTTTTGTAAAATCCATTTTTCCGAGTCTGTCACCTTGTTATAACAGAGTTTTCTCTTCACTAGTTTACTCAATATTGTATTTGAATTGGTTCTTGCATGTTTGAGTTATCTTGTATTGTCGTGCAGCTGATCCTCATTTTCACCTACCACCTATCGCCCACTTGTCTGTATTTATTTGTGATTTCTTAAAAAAAATACAATTACAAGTAAATCACGTAGTGTTCAAAATTGTCACAAAGCCACTTCAGATTAAAAACAAGTAATCTACAATGTGCATCTTGTAAAAGTAAAGTTTTATAATGAAAAGCCGGGGCTTATCAGTTCTATCAGTAAATTATTGTTCTACAGATGTTGTAGTTTTTACTAGATACAAACAAACAAAACACAATAGGTCTTCTTTAACAAGCAAGATGAGGCCATAACATACTAGGACAGAGGTTCCCAAACTTTTCAGCCCGGCTGCCCGGGACCCCCAAAACAACCATACCAGCGACTCACGACCCCCACTTCAAAATCAAATAGACCTTCCTAATGATTTCAAGTTGTTAATCTGGTCAAAAGAGGGTTTAAACTTCATTATTATAGCTGTTTGTTGTGTTATTTGACTGAAATTCCTAACTACATACTATTCAATGTAAATAACTGATTAAATACAAACTAATACTTGTAAACTTGCATCTTAAAACCCAGAATTTGCTGCTCTGGAACACTAAAGGTCCATTTAGGGAGATTTAAGCCTTTTTGGAGTAAAGAATTTTTAGTGCAAAATAACATTAATGTTAAAAAACATTTTTGACAAAGAGTTGCACAGAGTGACTAAAAGTTTGCTGAGGTCAGAATCTCTAGTCCAGGAGAGTCCTGAGGAGGAGAGCAGGAAGTTCTGTCTTTTTTTACTGGAGATGGAAACCTGAGCACCTGGATTAAAAAACGACACAGACACGAGGAGAACATGCAAACTCTACTTAAGCTTAGGCGCAACTTTTTCAATTTATGAGAGTCTAAATTACTTTTGAGCTTTTCAAGAGAAATTGTGCAAACACCAGCTTTACTGCTCTGCATAGTTACCAATGAAAAAATGTAATTCTGTTTTTTGTTTTTTATTTTTGTACTGTGCAAAGATTTTTGCGTTTATAATTAGTCAACTGGACATCATATACAAAGAGTCCAGAGTTTTTTTGTGCTCCAAAGTGCTCAGAAATCTGTTCAGTTTGAATTAAAGACAGTTTTAGTCCGGCATTTTAGGAAAAATAGGCCAGTTCCATGAGGGAATATTGTATTAAATAATCACATAAAAATAAGTACTGTATGATAAAACTAAATGCTAGTATGTACGGCTAGCACTTTGCCTGACTTTTAATTGAGTGAACTAGCAGACTCGCAATTCTGTTCCATCTCTCTCCATCAATAAACCAACATTTTTTTTTGTACTAAAACAGTTTGTCTGATACAGAGACTTTCAAGACTGGGATATATTCTGTTTTGATCTGGACATGAAGAGCTAGAGGTACTTCACACCAGAAAAGTTACATAGCACACTTTTAAGGTAAAATATCATATAAGTAAATTCACTTCCAGTTTTGTCGTTTTAAGTCTTGAAGTAATATACAGTAGAAATTAATTTTTGCTGCATTTTGTGTACATGTGCATGAAGCAGCTCTCTTACCAGTGTGGCAGGCTCCTCCCAGCCAGCCGTCCGGACAGCTGCAGATTCCAGGGGCCACACAGACCCCTCCGTTCCGACAGCCCTGGGGACACAGCGCTGCAGAACAGACAGAACAAGAAGTGATGAGAACAGCACAACTTCTGCACAAAGTACCTATGCACAAAAGAGCTTCCCAATACCAACAGTGAAACTAAATCTAGAACATGAAGCACATACAGTCTACTTACAACTACAAGTGTGTTATGTGTGATAAGACAATACTATAATATGTTTTGACAGTGTTGTAAGGCTGGCTCTGTGGTTAGACTGTTTAATTCTTATCCCAACAAAAGAATGCATTAGGGAAGCAAAACTTGATTCATGTGTTAAGTGAGTAACTCTTGTAGTTTGTGAACAATAGCGCTGGCTAGTGTTGCTGCTTGTGTTAATCATCCGCGGCTCTTTCTGCATTCTGGGTGTGCGCGCATCCCCCGTGTTGATAAACAAATAATCCGTTTAAGCAAAATGTACCTGTTCCTAAATTAAGTATCTTGTAGGGCTGCACAATAAATCAAAATTCAATTACAGTGAATTCATAATTGTTAATATATTTTTTGAGTTGGAAAATTAGTTCTCAGATAGTTGTAGAAAACATTTACAACAGTCTATCTGTGAGACAATTCTCTTCTTCATTCAAGAGGCACTAATACTCTGCTCTCTAAGCAAACAATAGTCATTTAATTTATGATTTAATTACACGTGATTATTATTTTCCCCATAACTGAGTAGCCCTAGTGCACTGCAACCCTGAACTGTATCATGGACAAAGTTTCAATGATCGTGAAAGTTTTCTTTATTTGAGAAGAAGAAAGAAAGACTTTGATGGATCGCTCCCGGGTGAGAGAAGGATCACACATGAAACCCCTGGATACTACTCACCCTCCTGACAGCGGAGAGCCGGTCCAGCTGGAGGTGCAGATACACCGAGGTATTCCATTCACAGCCGTGCACTCCCCTCCATTCCAACATCCTCCATCACAGGTCACTGCACCACAAGTGGTAAGAGTCAAAAAGTTCTTCTATCCTGGTAATGTCATGATATTTACCTTTGTGGCAGTACCGTCCTCCATAACCCGGCTGGCATCTGCACTTCCCAGGTCTCAGGCACGTTCCCCCATTCTTACATTTAGGAAAGCAAGTGGCTGGGACAACAAGATTTTACATTGTGAATGGCTATTCAAGACAAAGGGTGCGTTCACACTAGCAACTTATTGCTCAGACTTCAAGATTTTCCTGTTTGGTTTGGTCCAAAGACCAGATGCAAATGCTCTTGTGTCTGGTTCTGAGCAGTGTGATTGCAAAAGTTTAGACTTTAGACTAAATACAGGCAGTGTCATGCACAGAGGAGCCTGAAATAACTAAAATGACTACAAAGTTGAGTCTAGCAACCATCCCTGTAGTTTATTCAAAGCTACATTATGATTGACTCATGCATTTTTTTTTCCCCCTGTAGTCTTGTAGTCCACGGCCCTGCAGCAGACTTGACTTCTCCATGAATCATTTTGCCTTTTAGCTAGTACATTTCTTTCTTACTGTGATTCTTTAAATATGATTTTGTATTTCTAATGTATTCTTTAAAATACAATATTTTTGCATTTACTTATGTTTTCTTCGTGCTATTATAGACTTTCATCAGCTTTTATGTTGGTCACACTTTGCTGTAATTTTCCCAAATTCTTTTTCACTCTTACTTTAGTAATTTCTTGGTATTCTTGATATTAATTTGAAGTCTTTCTTAAATCTAGGCTAAATATGCAACTCAGACTATAGCGCGAGCTTCTTTAATTCAAATTGTATGTGGACTGCACACAATCTTGTACTTGCTTAAAAAAACAATCAAAGTAGAATGGTTTTGCAAAGAAAACATGATTATGAATATGGTTGCCAGGCGTCAAGATTTAGTGCATTTATCATAGTTGGATGAAACTGAATTTAAGTTGTGAATAGTCTAATATGGTCCAACATGCAGCAGATCCTCACCGAACTGGCAGGTCTCGCCCTCGTATCCCGGGAGCAGAAGCACGTGTTGTTTCGGATGCAGATGCCTCCGTGCGCGCACTGGGGTTCGCACTGCGCCTTCGGGTCAAACACGAAGCCCAGCGCCACCCCACGAGGAGCGTCCGAGCGGGCCACACACAGCCCGCAGAGGGACAGCACAGCACCGGACAGAAGCAGGACAGCCGCTGGACACGCTCTCTGAGGCATTGTTCTTTACAACGCAGGTCAGACCGAGGAGACAGAACTGCTCCTGGAGCGTAGAGACAGTCCTGCCCTGAGTGAGAGCGGACAGAGAAAGGGCGGGGACGAGGGGAGAGCGCTGTCTGCTCCGGGGAAGAAGAGACTGGCCTCAGACTGTAAATAATGACGTATCATTTTGTCGTGTCAGTGGCCAGAGGCCAACGTAGACCATTCAAAGATGTTACATTATTGAGCACGGTACTGGTGCTTGGGCTTATTATCCAGCCACAGATGCTCTGGGGCAAAAATAGGCGTGTAAAACACAATTATAACAAAATAAGTCCTAGATAAAAAAAAAATTAAATAAAATATATAAAGAATTGGAGACCACAATCCCAACTTTTCCTAAAATCTGTTTTCCCTCCCACAAAAAAATACATAAAATGGAGCCTGCCTATTTATTTCCAGAATACTGAACATGTGCAATAGGCCTACATTGTATATTGGAATGTATTCTGTTACCTGGTCAGATCAGAGACATGACAAATTAGATGCATTCCTTGTTTCTCTTTTTCTCACTAATTCGAAGCATAAATTGTGTGATCAAATATAATATGTTGGCTATTCCTCTAACTTTAGAAAAGTAGATGCAACCAAATAAAAGAGTAACTGTAACGCACTACAGTTACTTAAAGTAAGTATTCTGAATACTGTATGTTATGTTGGTACATTCAGGTATTATAAAAGACAGCATTTAGAATCAAATGCATTACAGTTCTGTAAATTGATTTACATCATTTATGCTGATAATTGGAGTCAGCATAAATGTCTCATTTATTCTTGTATTTTGTCTTATCAATTTAAAGGTTGTATGGAAGATTTTCAAAAATTGTTTGTTGTCATTCTTGGTCAAAAACAGTTGCATAGATTTGTAACAGCCTTGTACTTATGCTAAACAAAAAATAATAATTATAAAAATATATAAACTGTGGACATGAGGAGGCCTGTAAAAAGTTGGGCCACACCCTTCACTGCTAACTGGGTCAAGCCCAGTTAGCAGTTGAAAAATCCTCCATACAACCTTTAACAAAATTTTGCATTCTTATTCATGCTTCAAAGATACACTGTGTAACTTTCTGGAGGTGAAGTCAACAATGCAATTCAGTAGAAATAGAAAGTTAAGACCATGTAATATTGTGGATAGTGATAAGTGTGTGTTGTGAAACAATACAGCAAAAGAAACAAGGTGAAGATTTACTTTGAGGTGGCTCAAAGTAAATCTGTGTCTTTACTTTTTTACTTTACTTTTTATTTACGCAATTTTAAGTGCATCAAAAACATCTAAAAATATTTATTTTTGATCAAAAGTTACACAGTGCATTTTTAAGTTAGTAATAGTATAGCTATGGAGCACAGAAAGACTGGAGGTGGTTGAAGTGTCTTGCCCGAGAACACAGCGGTTGCTCAGGCTCTGCTGGCTGTTGCCTGATACATTACTTTGTTTGTGTTCTTGAAAACCAGGTCGAGCAGCTGATTAGTTTAGCAGACATGTGACGTGATGAGAGTCAGAGGGTTCAAACTGTCTGCTGTAAACGCTGTATTCACACACATTCTGTATTACTGAGGTGAAATGCTACAGCCTCTTTTTTTGGTCAGCTTGCACTCTCAGTGTTACAGCAACAGAACACTAATCTGCACAGACTTGGACTGAACAAGATGATTAAGGATTTTCTGGATTTTTTTCATTTAAGTTTAAGTAAAAATGCCTTTCTGTAGTTTACTCAGAAACTACCTGCAAATTCCTCTAATATGTTATGTTAAAGTAATAAATTGCTATTCTGGCTGCCACTGATACTGTTTTGGTACATAAATAAAAGCCTTACTTCCATATTTTATATGATGAAAAACTTGCTGCATTGATGTGAGTTAACCACACAAACAGTTTCACATTGATATTTGTATTCTGATCTTTGCTTTATCTGCTCTTCTTGCTCAGACAGATCCTGGACAAACGGTTGGAGAAAACTGAACACAGGACTGAAGCATGTTGGGCTTCTCTCTGACCTGGATTCTGACAGGAAGTAAGTGGTGAGCTGCTACACACTGATGCATTTAACAGATGTGTACATGCCTGGTACACTGAAGAGGGAATATACAACCTTAAAATCATTGTATTCTACAGAAACAAAGATGTGGCTGCTCGGTCACTGTTCGCTCAAGGTTTTCTGTTAAGTAAGAAAGTGGAGAATATTCTTGACAAAAATAATCATTCAACAGAAAACTCTGAAACTGCAGTCTCTCCAAAGCATAAGCTATTGTCAGTGAACAAAATCCTTCCCATGTTTTGCCCCTCTATAAAACATCTGATCGATAGTTTACAATACAGAACAGCCAAATCAGTTGTATACTGTACATAGCACACAATCAAGACAAAATACCGTATTTGCTGTGCAGTTCTTTGTACACCAGATGGCGCTATGTGTCTTTTCTAAAATTCTAACATCTGGTTGTTCTTGTGCAGTTGGATGAAGATGCATCAGACTTTATCACTAGGCAACCTCAGGATCAAACTGACGACTCCGGATGCTCTGGATCCTAGTAAGTATCATATGCATTTTGGCAAACTTTTTTTTTCCTCCAAAAAAGGTAGAGGGCCTTCACAACTTTCCTAAAGAAGAGATCAAATAAGATATTTTTTGTTCTACAGTTCAGAAATTCCAATGTTGCAAAGCACAATTCAAGAACAGCAGGGAAAATAGAAACATGCAAACAAGTATGAGGCCTTTTCAAGCTGCAGCTAGGCTAGTTCTGGTTTGTATAATATGTGTGGGTATTTCCCGGTGCCGATCCATGAAATTTTGCTGGATCGCGTATCAGCTCCATGATATCTGGACATAATGAGACAAATTTACAAGCTGGTTTTGATCAGGAATGTCTCATATTTTTATTCAGATTAAGTTGTTAAATTGTAGCTTAAATAACAGTTACATAACACATTATGACAAAATGTCATATGTTTTAATAAGAAAGAAAGCAATTTCAGTCCCCAAGCTAGTATCGGTTGATATCGAGTATCGGTACTTAAAGTCAAAGTATAGGAATCGGAACTGAAAAAGCTGGATTGGTGCATCCCTATTCTTATGAGGAATTTGCCAAAATGAGCTAACAGCCAAAATTCAAGAGTGGATTTCATCTATGATCACTGCAGCGAGTTCAGACCTTCACATATGAGGTAAATACTTCACCAGGGAAAGATTATGTACAACATTTTGCCTCCAGTCTATGTCTTAGCGTTAGCGTTGAGAGATGTTTTTGTGTGTTGGCTGCTCCAGAGCGCATCGCCCAGCATGTGGCACAAATGTGCTGTTTTGCCTGATCCCAGTTCATTTAGTGAACCTGTTTACACATCTGCAGAACATGACAGTGGAGCAGTCCAAGTTCATGAAAAAAAAAGAAAAATGCAAGTTTGTGAAAAGTTTAAGAAACTCAAAAGTTGCGACGTGTCCCTATTCTCCTTTTGAATGAGACAACAACTGCCGTAGCGAGGCTCACAAGATCACGGTGCCCGGTGTGATGAGTGCAGTGGGTGACCGCGTCTGCAGTCCGGTGCGCTCTTTGTGGTCAGGGTAAAGCACAGCGTGGGGCTCTGGTCTGCACTGTGCCAAAACTGTTCCATGCGCTCTTCCTTGTACCTACGCACGTTGTTCACGTTGTAAAGCCGGCAGGCTCTGGTCTAACGTCCAGCGGCCTGTTATGAGTGCTCTTGCTTTCTCTTGACTCTGCTTGTATAGAGCTGCATTCACACTGACACTGTTCCATGTTCACTCACACATCTGATTCTTTTTTATATTAAGCCAATGGGCTTTATGTAAAAGAAAAGACACATTTTAGTTGTTAAAGCTTGTCATGTGAATAGACTTTCACCAAATAGATTTCTATTATTACACTTTTTTCCAAACTGAAGTTTCTGCTGTACAGTTAACTTTTGCCTGTGATATTAATGCACTGCTCACTTGTGACAAACATGAGCACATCTCAGGTTCACTGAATGAAATGGTGCCTCACATCTGGCTGGAGCCACACCTCCTAGACTCACAGTATATAGCACTTGGAGAGAGCCTACTAGCGGCCAATAGAAGAAAAACTAGACAATGCGTTTGTGCTGGGGGGAAATAGAGCCTTATGTGTTTATAAAAGTGCAAATTTTTGGCGCAATGCTAAATGCTAACAAATAAATTAACTCGCATTTTAAGTAAACAATTTTATAAAAAATACATTTAAATCCAGGCCGATTGTTTTTATAAGAAGGTATTTCAATTTGTAGAGTTATTTTAACATGAATAATTAAATTAAATATAGATTAGCACTAGCTTCAAGACTCAAACAGCACATTTTATAAACACATCGGTTTCCCTGGTGAAATATTGTCCTTGTATGTAAAGGTCTGAACATGCTGCAAGTGGAATGAATGGAACGAGAACAACTATCCACAGCGGAACCAGACCGGAACTAGCCTAGCATGAAAATGGCCTTTCATTTTAAAATAGACTTTGCAAAAAAAAAAATATATATATATATATACAAAGCAGAACTAAACAACTTCAGTTCCCCAAACAGTTCTTTTATGTAGTAGTAGTAGTAGTAGTAGTAGTAGTAGTAGTAGTAGTAGTAGTAGTAGTAGTAGTAGTAGTAGTAGTAGTAGTAGTAGTAATGTAGTAGTATAGTAGTAGTAGTAGTAGTAGTAGTTAGGTCTACCCTTTTTATCCTACATGTAAATACACTAACAAATCAAAATCTGTAATGTAGCCAGTTGTTGTTGTTTTTTTTTATCTGAACACAAATTAATCACAGTAATAAACAATTTCAAACCCAAAGAACACAAAAATAGGAAATATTTCACCAAAACACGATGCATCTTAAAAATATATATATAATATATACATAATTTGTAAGTACTTTGTTTTGCAATTTGTAGTCACACTTTTTATGTCTCTGTGTAGTTTTATGCTTAGTTTATTAAGGAAAGATACCCATGTTGCTTCTGGATTTTGGAATATAATCCATTTTAGCTCCCGCAGGCCACATAAAGTGATATGTGGAGCCACATCTGGACCTGGGCCTTGTGTTTGACATGACTAGACCCTTTAAAATACTTTCTCATCAGAAGGTTTAAATTTCCATATCGGATTCCACTAGAGGCAACCATTTCATTAGATATACATACAAATGGTCTTCCTAACAACAACTACTGCATTTTTTTCCAGGGAAGAAATGTCAGATTAATGATAAATGTTGTCTCTATAAAAAAACTTGAAGACGAGACACGGTTCTAGCACCTATGGCGAGAAACAACTAACCCTATATTTGATAAACAGAACAGAAACAAATGTGTGTGGAACTGAAGTAGTTGACAGGATGGGCTGTAAATGGGGGCAAGAATAATCACAGGACATACAGCTAGTGGTCTGAAGTGTTATGACTATGAAACATTTTTGAATGTCTTGTTTTGTAGCATTGAATGTATCAAACAATCCAATTCTAATCTAAATACTTACCTAGTTTGTACTGTACTTCATATCTGCAGCTCATAGCAACAGGTCAGTGACGTGGTGAGGTTTTCAGCTGGTGAGGCACCGTGGACCACACAGGTCTAGTTCCTTACTTTCACTTCAAGATGCCTTTTTATTCACTTTGCACACATACAGTATGTATGCAACAGTAGCACATATTGTTATGTGAGTTTTTGTCTCTACACGCAAAAGTAAAGATGAGAAAAAAAAAAATTAAATCCCTGGACTTTTTGCACCGCGTAACACTCACATATCCATCTGAGCCAAACGACTGATGCGGGAGACCTAACGATCGCTACAGCACAATATTTGTGGACAGATTATTACAGCTTTTTTGCGCTTTGCTGTTAAATATTTGCTTGTGATGATTTATAGAGCTGCTAGGTTTTGTTTAACTGCACAGTGAAGCTAAACAGACGGAGCTGTGAGGCAATCTGAGGCTTTTCTCATCTAAGCTTTGTACAAACTCCGTTTACTGTCAAATTAAAGCTGGGGTAGCTGATTTTTACACTGCAAACACAATTTAGGTTTTAAATCTGACAGCTTCCTCTCATAAATCCTTCAACACATGGTTAATATCAACATGTATTCATTTTGTTGCATTTATAGCTTATAAACTTCTTTTTACAAACAACAAGTGAAACTGGAGTGACCGCCCCAAGCTCAGCCAATCAGAGCGCAGCATTCAGCTCCTGATTAAAACTAAACTTCTTTATTATTCAGTTCAGACAGTACACAGAGGTCTGCATTTACTATATACTTTTTAGTGGAAAGCACAAAGTTTACTAATTCACAACTAAAAAAGTTAGCTACCCCACCTTTAAGTCACTAAAAGCGGTCGCGTTTGTACAATATTCTCTTTCTTGACAATTAGAAGACAAAGCACTCAAAGAAGTGCATCTACAGACATCTTGTATAAGTACTTTTTACGCGCCCTGTTCACTGTGTGTGTGTCTGTGCAGGTCTGATTGAGACGAGCCTCAGCGCCGTAGTCCTGCGTTATATTGGCAAGCCTTGGGAAATTTTGCGGTTTTAAACCACAAAACTCATTGAAAATCACAAGAAATTACCAAAATATGACAACATATTACATACAAAACATAAAATGTAGTCTTAATGACATCCAGTATTTTTTCCCCACATGGACTGGTGAAGCACTGCCTCACCTGCCTCCCCTGACCGCACGTCACCGTTACAAGTAATCAGTACTTGTCAGCTCCATGTAGTGCACTGCACGGGAACTTACATCTTCTCTGATGGTTCGGGGAAGTGGCCGTATTCAAATGAGGTATTGTTAGAAGTGCTGGTATTGACCCTATTTTGTCCCGCCTACTTTTCTAGGACATGCACTTCCTGTTTAGCTGCATTTAGCCTGTAGATTTGAGTCGATGGTTTATTTTAACTGTCATTAAAATTGCCCCACAAGACAGACAAACAAACACGTTAGCTACCTTAACAGAGCTAAACAGGAAGTGCATTTCCAAGCCAAGTGGGCGGGACAAAATAGGGTCAATAGAGTACTGGTGCATCCTCCTGGCACACTTAAAGCACTGGCCATCATCAGATGTGGCAGTAGGAGTTTATACTGGCTCATCTGCTGTTGGTGCAGGCTTTAGGAACAAAACAAAACGACTTCTTCGTTGCATGCTTTAATTGTGTCCTCTAGTTTTTCTTAAAGGTTGACCTGAAAAAGAGTTAACAAAGCATGCAATCTGGAGAACTTTTAAGTAATAGATCATCACTTTCTGCATTTGTTTGGTGAGAACATCTTTTTTCTTTTTCATTTGAGATGGTTCTTTTCATGTGCTCTAACATTGGCTTAAGAAAGGATAGTGTCAGTTATTTTTCAGATGAGACGATAACAGTGAGCTCATTCAGTGGCTGCAGAAGCTGCTGAGCCTGTTCTACGACAGTGACGTCATCATCCTTTGGTAGTAGATGCCATGAGCTTCTGTTTCCTGTTTTCCTGTTGTTGCTTCAAGAACCTAACTCAAAAGTTGACCCCATCTGCTGCTAACCATGTCGTCAATCAAGGAAAGGCCTGGGAATGGATATTTCACTCTTCACTTTTTCTTTTTTCTTTTTTTTCCCAGAGCTCTCTTCTTCCAACTCGTGCAAAAGCTTAAAGCAGGTGGCAGCCAGTCAGTGACAATTGTTTTATTAGTGGTCTACTATTTTCTTTAATTGTAAGCATCAAATGATAGAAAAATAACATTTAGTATAAACATTTGGTTATTAATTAATCAATTCACCCACTTTTTTTCTGAAGCACATTTTCTAAACAGGCCTGCTTCTAAAGTGCTGCAGAGAGTAAGGCATTCCTAATAGAGGCAGAGAAAGCAAAAGTGGAAGAGAGAGAAGACGGCAAACAGAAGCGAGACAACGTTCATGACAAACAACAAAGCTCTCGGGTAAGTCACTGGATCCTTCTGTTCTCAGATTCCATCATTATTGTGGATATATATCGCTGTTTTAATATCCATTGCTGGAGATTTAAGTGTACTTATGACAAACAATGAAAAAAACAAACTGCTGTAACTCTGTTTCAAGGCTCTCGATGCAGTTTTGCTTGTATTCGCTTTTGAAGATGGTTTATAAACAGTATTACAATCGTGATACAATTTGCAGTTTCTGTGAAAACAATTTCTGTTTTCACAAGAGTTCAGTTATTTAAAATATAATTTACAAAGCTAGACTTCAGAGTCAGCTGTTTTTTTTTTGTTTTTTTGTTTTTTGCAAGATTGATAAATTATTTCAAATATCTTTCTGGGATCGAATGTCAGTGCCAATCCATAATGTTATGCTAGATCAGATATTGGCTCCATGATATCGGTTCATGATGAATGTCAGTCACTACACTGGAAGCAATTGGTATCGTCAGATTCTTAAAGCCAAGGATACAGAATCCGTATCGAAACTGAAAAAGCTGGATCGAAGCATCCCTTTGTCTGAACCAGAGTTAACAGATAAAACTGCATGTTTGGTTTGGCAAGCATTGTGTTTTGGTAATTGTGTGGAAAAGGCTATTTCAATCGAATTATATCAAGTTTTGGAATACCAGAGGTGTCCTCAACCACTGACTCATACTGAGCAATTAGTGACATATCTATTTGGGAGTGTCTGCTCAGAAAATCTTATAGGACATAGTAATGTGTCAGTCATTTCACTTATAGGCCCATCCATAACTGAGCTTTAGTAAAAGTTGGGGCTTTATTTAATGCACATTTTACCTTGCTTTGTAGAGTTTATCATATTTCAAATAAGGTTGGTAAACTGGGCAAATGCTGAAAAAGCAAAGGAGAAGGTGAGTTTGCAGAGCAGCAGTATGACTGGTTTGACAACAGGTGTGATGAGAAACACTCAATCAACATCCATGTTGATGTGACAACTAGAAATAACATTGACCATAAACTGACGCAGTCTTTTGCTTGTTTGAAATTTGCTCATTTGCAAAGTAGATTTAGTGTCTAGCTTCACTTTTCTTATGATCTACTTCATATATTCATGAAAAAATGCTTTGGCAAAATCTCAAAGTTTTCTAAGTAAAATAATACACTTCACCAACATTCAACTAGGGAAACTAGAAAAGTTTGTTAATAACTTCTCAATAATGTCATTTAGTGTACATTTTAGTGAAATAAGTTTTCTGAACTGTCTTTTGTCTTTTTGAATTTGATGTGTCTACAGATCCACCATGCTCTGGACACTCTTCTCTCTCTGTGTTCTCTTTTCTGGAGCACAGTCGTCTGATGCCCTGACCTCCACCACCTCACCAGTGCCCCTTGCTCTGTCCCCTGCTCTATCTATGACTATGGCCGCTATGCTGACTGCTCAGGGAGACATTTGAACACTGTTCCCCTTCCAAACACTCTGATGACATTAGACCTTTCACACAACAATCTCACCGCCATCTACTACATGACCTTTTCAAAATTTCAAACCTCCGCAAACTCCTATTATCCTTTAACAACATATCGCACATCGACAAGTTCAGCTTCCAGCAAAATCCACTACTTGAGTATCTTAACATTTTCAACAATTCTCTTAAACAAGTTCCAGCTGCAGCTCTACAGCCACTAACAAATTTGAAATGGCTAGATATATCTTGGAATCACTACCAGTCCACTAAGATACCTGAAAACTTTTCCAAGTTTACCAAACTCCAGACATTGATGGTGGGTGGCCTTGGTAACGAAAGTCAAAAAGAGAGATTTTGAACCCATTAGAAATATTTCACTTATACTTTTTAGGTTAAAATGTTCACCTATTCTTACCAAATATGAACGTGGCAGTTTGCGAGTCATCCAAACCCAGCAAATGGATTTAAATATAAATGTAGATATGCTACCAACAGCCTTGCTTGATATCCTCAGCGATCTTTCGCACAAAAAATATTCTTTACTGCAATTTCGCCACCTGTTTGATTTCACATACTACACGGGGAATAAAGATATTTTCAGAGGCTTGGAAAACATCACAGCATACAGTCTCGTCTTTCGCCAATCAAATTACACGAGAATCTATTGAGGATGCTACTGATGAACCTTCAAAAGCACCAATCAAAAGACTGAGATTTCAGTACATTGATTATCCTCGATCACCCTCATTTTCTGACAGTGGAGCCATTAAGTCCAACATACAGATCTGAAACTAGACCACCTGGATTTCTGGTAAGTAATATATTATATCTTTCAGTGACAAATGTCTGCTGTTATGTTCTTGATCTTAATGCACACTTAAAGCTGGATTACCTGACTTGAGTACATTTACCCTTTGTCGCCAAAAAGGGTACTTTACTACTTTATTATAACGTAGTACCTCATTACACAGTGAGATAAGTGTGGTCACCCAGGCCTGAGTTCGTTAATTAAATAATTAAGATTGAAGTAAAAAGCAAAGTGCCTTTTAGGTGTCCAGGAAGAGAGATGAGACACCAAAACTACACCAGGGTCCACATGTGCATGTCTCCAGCAGACAGAGTCGACCACCGATCCTGGTCCAGTCATATAAATGACATACTGTAAATCATTACTGTGCTAATGCTTAAACGTTAGTTATGTATAAATTATTATTTTTTTTATTGATTGTATTTTACAACAACTATGGTGTTTGTTGAGGATGTATACGAATTTTCAGTTTTTTTCAATGACAACAATAAAAAAGTCTCAAGTCTAGGAGGATACACTAGATCCTAAAAACAGGCAAATACTGTAAATGTAAAGTTAAAATCGAAATGATGAAGTTAATACATATAAGGGGTAGCATAAAAAGCTTTTAATAAGTACATGCTGTCTTACATACACCATATCAAGTCCTCCACCTGGCTGTTTCATTGCTGAGGTATGGTATGTTCAAAACAGAAGGAAAACGAAATAAGGTCAATCTTACTGTACAGTTTTAAGGAGTTTGCATCTAACATGACACATCATATTCTGTTTGTCTTTCAGGAATTCAAACCCAGAAATGTTAATGTTTGAAGGAAACTTCATGTGGCTGAGCAAGTCAAGGAGCTGTCCATCCAGTACGTTTTCATAACGTCTCCTTCATGCAAAGCTTTAAACAGGTGAGAGTTTGCGAATGCTGGATCTCTCCAACAACCGACTGAAGGATGAGTACATCTACAGCCCTGGCTGCAATTACAATGGCACTATGCCTAACCTTCGATCATTCAACATCTCCAACAATGAGCTCACCAGACTCAATGAACTCTCAGCACTCACCAGATTTTTTGACCAATTGAATACCTTGGATGTTAGCAACAACAAACTGAGCTCTACTGCCTATGGTTCAGGGTGTATTTGGAACAAAAACCTTACTCGCTCATTGCTCACCATAATGACTTTGTCAGTGCAGCGCTGCATTGTCTGCGACCACTGTTGAGTACTTAGATCTGTCATACTGCAATCTGGATCAACTGGACACAACTTTCTTTGAGAAAACATATCTCAAAGAACTCCTCCTAAGTGGCAATAAAATCAAGTACATTCCATCAGGGTGGAAAAGCTCGTCTCTACAGTCGCTGAAACTAGATGGAAACTCTTTTGGTGCAATACGGTTAACTCTTCCAAAAATGTCTCTGCTGTCTCTCAAGAGAAAAACTATCAGTGTACTGTGACTCCATGCCTTTTTGAGGAAACATTGAATAAAGCCGCCGCATTCCAACCCTCCGGCGTGCTCCACTAGACCTGATCACGCCGTTTTTTTTTTTTTTTTTTTTTTTTTTTTTTTTTTTTTTTTTTTTTTTTTTTTTTTTTTTTTTTTTTTTTTTTTTTTTTTGTTTTTTTTTTTTTTTTTTTTTTTTTTTTTTTTTTTTTTTTTTTTTTTTTTTTTTTTTTTTTTTTTTTTTTTTTTTTTTTTTGTTTTTTTTTTTTTTTTTTTTTTTTTTTTTTTTTTTTTTTTTTTTTTTTTTTTTTTTTTTTTATTTTTTTTTTTTTTTTTTTTTTTTTTTTTTTTTTTTTATTTTTTTTTTTTTTTTTTTTTTTTTTTTTTTTTTTTTTTTTTTTTTTTTTTTTTTTTTTTTTTTTTTTTTTTTTTTTTTTTTTTTTTTTTTTTTTTTTTTTTTTTTTTTTTTTTTTTTTTTTTTTTTTTTTTTTTTTTTTTTTTTTTTTTTTTTTTTTTTTTTTTTTTTTTTTTTTTTTTTTTTTTTTTTTTTTTTTTTTTTTTTTTTTTTTTTTTTTTTTTTGTTTTTTTTTTTTTTTTTTTGTTTTTTTTTTTTTTTTTTTTTTTTTTTTTTATTTTTATTTTTTTTTTTTTTTTTTTTTTTTTTTTTTTTTTTTTTTTTTTTTTTTTTTTTTTTTTTTTTTTTTTTTTTTTTTTTTTTTTTTTTTTTTTTTTTTTTTTTTTTTTTTTTTTTTTTTTTTTTGATAGTTCAGTCCGTTATATCATAATAAGTGGCTCATAACCTCGTCACACAGAGTAACCAGAAGCAACGCTACGCCTGCTGTCACGCAACATCATCGAAGATACCAACATGGACCCATGGACTTTTTTGTTCAGGTGAACATAAAAGGCACTGTCAAACCCAAAAATTTCACACGTGGTGAAAAGTAATCCATTTTAATGAAGTAACAAAGTTAAAAACGCTCATGATAACATTGGAATTTGAGCCATGTGCTGATTTTGCAGAAATTGCGGCTTCCCCGCCCCCAAACAAAAGACTAATCAAAATAATTTGATAACTTAACCTGTCCTACTTGTGAAGTTCATGTGCAGCGAATTGGAGCCCTGTGGGCCAACGCTCTAGGAGGAGTTCGACAAAATAGGACGTGAAGGAAAAGTGAAAACGCCATTGGAATAACATGGGCGCTTGCGCGCCTTCCTGCGGTGACGTGGTTAAAAAAACTACATGCTTCCCATTGGCTTTTTGATCGAGAGGACCCAAAGGAATTTTGGGTAAAATTTCATGCAATTCGGAAAAAGTAAAATTTTGACCTCCCATGTGAACAGTTTTTTCATTCTGTAGGGGGCGCTATCGTGCCGATTCCAATTTTTTCACAACGAGTGTGTCAAGGGCATAAAATGTAACAAACGCATAATTGGTTCCGTTCCAATCGGACCAACTATGTGGAAACGGTAGGCAAATTAGTTTTTCATGTTGCACAAAAATGCTCCCTAAAATGTGCAGCTGCGTCACACTTAACCGCGTGACGTAAAATAGAAATTTGGATAACTTAAGATGCCCACTTGTGTAGTTGATGTACACCGAATTTCGGGTCAGTAGGCGAAACGCCCTAGGAGGAGTTCGTCAAGTACGACGTGCGCGAAAACGCTGAATCAGCGCTTCGGTACTTCTAATCCAATATGGCGGCCAAACGGTATGTCAGGGGGCGTGGCCATGATTGGCTTCTGGAGTGGCCTCAGCAAGGAACCAGCAGAGCTTCTTTTGGGCCCAGCTCAGGAGTGTGCTGGGGAATCCTTCTCCGGTCAGGCCAGGAGCTACAGCGGAGGAACCGGGCACAGTCTGAGGACACACAGCCACTGGTTCCTGACGGTGTATTTAATGAAGATGTCTTAGAGGAACCTGGAAATGCAGCGCAGGGGAGAATGGAAGAAGAGGTGATGGTACATAAAGGGTTTTTTGACTAGTACAGTCAAAAATTGTTGTTGCAGCTTTCCCAAGCAGCATTTAAGGATCAAATGAAGTCAACACATCAAAGGTTAATAGTTATGAAAGTCAAAGCAAAGGCTATTATATGCCTTTTATATGATTTTTTTTTTTATTATTAAATCACGTCTTGTCAGTTCCCAGGCTGGCATAGATGAGTTTATGTTATGTTTCCATCTAACTGGGGACCTGCTTTTGCACATTTCTTTTAAAAGTTGGTACTATACCTATTCACTTTGCAATAACTAGGAGTTTTACCATTTACTTGTTTTCATTTTCACACATTTAGGTTGTTTTGCATGTACAGTATAGCCCTCTGCTCTTCCTCTCTCTGATCACATGACTCTGCTGACACGTGAAATATCAGTTTGTATGTACATTCTGTTGCCAACACCAAAAACAGTGGAAAACTGTCTAAAGTGAAAACAACATTAACATTTTTATGATTGTCAGATCTAGCCAAGTAATGAGAAGGTGGATACTGTGGATTCGTATCGCTACTTGGGCACCGTCTTTGACTCCGGGTTGAAGTTTGAAGCAAACACAGACATAATCATTAAGAAAGGTCAGCAAAGAGTGTATCTATTAAGAAAGCTTCGTTCCTTTAATGTTTGTGATACTATTTTATGCAATTTTTATCATTCTTTTATTGAAAGTATTTTAACATTTCCTTTGTTTGCTGGTTCAATGGGTTGTCCGTTAAAACAAAAACGGTCTTATAGCATAATTAAACTCTGCTCCAAAATTATTGGAATTCCGCAGAAAGACTTGGGGACTCTTGGATGAAACAAACGACAGGAAGGCCTAACATATTATAAGCCAACCACAGCACATCCTAACCACAGAGTTTTTATTGATGCCTCAGGGAGGGCGCTATTACATGCAAAAACAAATCGATATTTGATGTCTTTTGTCCTTCAGCCATTAGCTGTTGAACACGAAGGAAGCAGGGTTTGATGAACTAATTTATTTTATTGAATGGCAGTTGCAGCTGCAGAATTGTATTGCTATCCACTGTTGACTTGATCTCTACCCATTGACTTGTGCTTTGCCTTGTTTGACATGTTTTTACTCATTTTTTATTTTATTTTTTATGTTGTCTGGTATGGTTGAAAGCATAGCGAGAAGCTACAAATGAATTGCCCTTGGGGACAAATAAAGTTATCTGAATCTGAATCTGAATCTGAAGCACACTGTTTATTTGGACTTTTTTTTTAGATGCCACTATAACTTCAAATGGAGTTTTGTCAAATTTGTCAAACTGATTAAATATTGTTTGTTTGTTTTTGTAATGTTGCACAGTAT
Organism: Mugilogobius chulae; assembly: GCA_038363315.1. Classification (NCBI taxonomy): domain Eukaryota; kingdom Metazoa; phylum Chordata; class Actinopteri; order Gobiiformes; family Gobiidae; genus Mugilogobius; species Mugilogobius chulae. Next base: position 284,446 of record JBBPFD010000669.1, read on the forward strand.
TGCATTAAATGTATTTGTTCTACTTATTGCAACATAATAGTGACCTGGTGATGTAAAATGTGTATGTTAAGAAGAGGCCATTGGAGTTGTAGAGATGAATGAACATGTATAAACTTATTTATGAGACAAAACATATTTCTGAAGCATTCAAATCAGAAACACCAATGTTTAGTGATTCTTTGGGGGTGAGTAATTTGATGTTTGATTGACAGGTTAAAAGTTTGAAAACATCCTCGGGGCTAATCAGGAGCATAATACCTACATTTTTGCTTCATAAACTATGAAGATATTAGGACATTTTGCAGAATTTAAAGTTCTAGATGTGCTTTTTAGACTGAAAACAACCGCACCAGTGAATCTGGGTGAGCACATTGCTGGCTAGCCCGCAACATGTCTTTAAACTCTTAATATTTGAGTTACACCAAACCCCTATGGCACTTTACAATGGGGTAAATTACTTACACTTATGTAATCTTGATATATTAGCTAATAACTAGCTAACCAAACAAGGACACATGGAACAGCTGTCAATCTAATTTTGTCAAAAGTTTTACAGGGCGGAGCTAAGGGGGGCATCTCTGGCTGGGACCCTCAAAATCTGGTCTCTGTTTTTTTTCTAACTGCCTCATGTCTTTTTAAGTATAGTAAAATTATGTTGCATAATAAGAATATCACATCTAAAACAACCATAGTAGTGCCATTTTACAGTTGGCACATGTCCACGCTGTTGCAGGTTACCAAGATGTTTCCAAGAACTACAGTTTCTGTGCCAAAACTCACCACTTTTCACTGTACGTCCCACTCATCTCCTGCTTCCTTTTTCTTAGAACTATTTGACAATGTTTCAAGTTTTTTACAGACGCACTTTCCCATTTATTTGAGGACAATCCACTTCTCCACAAAATAAGTTACCAAAGTGCTGCCAGAGTAAGTTAAATGCTGGAGAGTGGAGAAAGATGAAGACGCCGGAGTTCAAGGCGTTCTACAGAGCTCCTGATGCTGATGAGTCGGAAATGTTGTTTGTGAAGAATGAGAAGAATCCAAAAGAGAGGTACAAGAATCCAAAAGAGAACAACTTCAGACCAGTGAGTATCTATAGGATTGAATTATATTTCTTTTGCACACATAATGTCCAAAAGAGGCCTGGAAATAGTAGATAATTCAATTTTGAGCCATATACACAATTTGACAGTGAAACAAGTTGATTCTGCGTTTAGTTTCACTTTAACCGTTTTTGTTGTATAGTTTTTTTGCACACCAGATGGTTGTTCTTGTGCAGTTGAATGAAGACGCCTCAGACTTTATCATTGGCAACCTCAGGATCAAACTGACGACTCTGGATACTTTGCATCCTAGTAAGTATCATAAGCATTCTGGCAAACTTGTTTTTCCCAACTTAAACTCTTGTAGTTTTGCAGTTATAAAAAAGCAAGCAGTTCTTCCATTTTTCGAGTGTTGCAATGCACTATTCAAGAACAGCAGGGAAAATAGAAAAATGCAATCAAACAGAGAAGCATAATAGTCTAAATTCTTGTGTACAATAGGTTGCTGTTGTGGCTGCAAAAGTAGAACTACAAATTCTGTTTTAGAACAAAGCAGAACTAAACAACTTCAGTTCCACAAACAGCTTTTTATGTAAATACATTATCAAATCAAAATCACTTTAGCTCAACATCAGGTCCTGAGCTTTGTGTTTGACATGTGGATTAGACCCTTTAAAGGAGTTTTTAACCATGTTACAGATGTGTTCTCTCTTATTCATTTGTAATAGAGCAGAGAGAGCGAAAGAGGAAGAGAGAGAGGCCACTCACATAAAGCCACAAACAGAAGCCTCATTCATTCATGATGAACAACAAAGCACAAAGGTAAGTCACTTAATCCTTCTGTTTCTCAGATTCCATCATTTTCCATCATATTGTGAATATACAGTAAATTGCTGTTTTAAAGCCCATTGCTGGAGACTTAAAGGTGAGGTAGCTGATTTCCCGATACAAACACAATTTAGGTTTTAAATCTTAAAATTTCTTTCATTAATCCTTCCACACATGGTTAACGTTGGCATGTATTCATTTTCGTTGCACGTACGGCTTATAAACGTCTTTTTTACAAACAACAAAGTGAAACTGGAGAGGACCATCCAAGCTCAGCCGATTATTCGGCCTTTGTTTACAACTACAATTCTTCTTTATTCTATTCTGACAGTACACAGAGGTCTAATTTTCTCACAAAATGCTGCATTTATCATATAGTTTAGTGTAAACCAAACATTACTAATGTACAACTGAAGAAGTTAGTCAACCCAACTTTAAAAGTATTTAAAACCAAACTAAGAAACAAAAATGCTGTAACTCTGTTTCAAGGCTCCCTTAAATGTTATCTTTAAAATCTGAATCGGTATCGTAACTGAAAAGCTGGGTCGGTGCATCCTTAGTCTAAACCAGAGTTACAAACGCATATTTGTTTTTTTGATTGTGAGAATTGACTTAAATGTGCACTGTGTAACTTTCTGGTCAAAAGAGACTTGAATGAAAGCATGTTTTGGCCAATTTATCTTCTTTGTTGCATTAAATAAATTGTAAATATATGTCTCTTTAATTTGAGTAAGCTTGTATGATCACAACAAAAACTAATTGTTTGCCCGTTCATGTTTGTTTCTGTAGAAAAGAAGTTGGTGTAGCTGTATTGTTTTTTCATATTATGGTATAAAATGTATTTAGCCCTTTCAGAATGTCCTTAGTATGATTTTAACTTTCTAATTCTAGTAGATTGTGAGTTGACTTGTCACCTCCAGAAAGTTGCACAGTGCACCTTTAAATAATTGTGTGGAAAGCTATTTCAAATTATGTAAAGTTTTGCAGTGAATACCTAAAGTGTCTCAAACCACTGACTCATACTGAGCAATTAGTGGCATGTCTAATTGGGAGTGTCTGCTCAGAAAATCTAATAGGACATAGTAATGACTATGATAAGGTGTGATATGAAACACATTTAGGAATAAACTATAAGACATGCAGAACAGTAATTTACACAACATTAATCTAAAACAGCTTGGAAATAGAAAGAGGTCCATTTACTTCCTTTGCAAAACTGCAGAACTAACAAGCCCCACCTCTTCATTGTGAGATTTTAAAGTAACAATAGCAGATTTAAAATGTATAATTTTCATCACTGTAAATCTAAACCATACATGCTTTACTATGAATCTGAATTTTGTGAAAATCACAATTAAATACAGACAAGTGGGCGGGGATAGGTGGTAGATGAGGACAGGGCTTTTCAGAGCACTCAATTATCAGCTGCAGGACAATACAAGGTTATTCAAACATACAGGAATCATTCTTAATGAAACTTTGAGTAGACAAATGATGATAGAAGGCAGTTAGAACAAGGCTAAAAACTAGACAAATAGATTTTACACAGTAGGTCTCCTTTAATGCCAGTGACACCAGAATATTCCAGACTGATGTTCAGTTTGAAAGCTTTCACACTGCAGGTCAATTCCATACCCATATGCGACCTGTATCCTATTTTACTATGGCAGTGTGAACGGCACAATTCCGTTTTTCCAAATGCGACTCCAGTCTGAACGGTCATGTCGTATTCATCCAACATTATGCCACAAAACCCAACAAGACAAAGCAGAAATAGTGGCCGAAGGAGCGGATAACTGTCAGTGTGGGAGAGGGCATCCGCACCTGCGTATCCTAAAGCCCTAGCCTGACCAGCCAGTCCCTACACACTTTGACAGACACTTTACAAAGACGCCAGGTTTCAATTTCGAGGGCGGGCTTTCCGAGCGCTGAGTCAACCAATAACAGAAACCCCGGAAATTCCATTGAAACAGCGGCACGCTAAACCAGATGTTATTGTAAATATGTAGCGCAAGGATTTTTTTCAATGGAGCATTGACCTGTATGAGGCTCTCAACACGGTTTGATGCTCCAGTTTCATTGATACGCTTCTAATTGTTCAAAATCAAAGCTAGAGCCGAAAAAAATTATCTATCAGCTATGTCCGCCATCTTGGCCGTTTGTGATTGGATCGTGCTAACTGTGGACGACAAAATCGTTGTCTCTGTCTTTGGTTTCAGACCCTTTTGCATTCAAACAGAATGTAGGAGGGGCTGACTGGTCGAGCAACTGACAGTGTTGACAAACCAATAATCCTCTTGTAAATCCTAGTGAATGAATGAGAGAGTGAATAATTGTCTGTCTATAAGTGTTAACCTAGTGATTAGTTACTAGCCAGAGTGTTCCTCTGCTTAAGACCCAAAGTTATTGGAATTTGTTCCAGCCACCCAAAACCCCAAACAAGAACAGGCGGTAGAAAATGAATGAATACTATGGCAAAAATGCAGTTTCCAAGTAAAATAATACACTTCATCAACATTTAATTAGAGAAAACTAGAAAAGTTTCTTTATACCTCTGAATTATGTCAACTAGTTTGTAAATAAGTTTTCTGACCTGTCTTTAGCACTTCAAATAAAGTATATTAATACATTTGAATTTGATGTCTCTACAGATCCACCATGCTCTGGACACTCTTCTCTCTCTGTGTTCTCTTTTCTGGAGCACAGTCGTCTGATGCCCTGACCTCCACCACCTCACCAGGGTCCCTAGCTCTGTCCCCCTGCTCTATTTATGACTATGGCCGCTATGCTGACTGCTCAGGGAGACATTTGAACACTGTTCCCTGGTATCACCTTCCAAACACTCTGATGACATTAGACCTTTCACACAACAATCTCACCGCCACCTACTACATGACCTTTTCAAAATTTCACAACCTCCGCAAACTTATATTATCCTTTAACAACATAGCACACATCGACAAGACTACCTTCCAGCAAAATCCACTGCTTGAGGAGCTTAGCATTTTAAATAATTCTCTTAAACAAGTTCCAGCTGCAGCTCTACAGCCACTAACAAATTTGAAATGGCTAGATTTATCCTACAATCACTATGCATGTGCTACGATACCAGACAACTTTCCAAGTTTACCAAACTCCAGACATTGATGGTGGGTGGCTCTAGGGTAACTGAAGTCAAAAAGAGAGATTTTGAACCCATTAGAAATATTTCACTTTTACTTTTTAGGATATCATGTTCTCCCAATCTAAACAAATATGAACGTGGCAGTTTACGAGTCATCCAAACTGAGCAAATGGATTTGAATATAATTATAGATAAGCTACCAACAGCCTTGCTTGATATGCTCAGCGATCTTGCGCACAAAAATTTATCCTTACTACAATTTCACCACCTGTTTGATTTGAAATACTACACAGGAATAAAGATATTTTCAGAGGCTTGGAAAACATCACAGCATACAGTCTCGTCTTCCACCATATGAAGTTTAGTGAGAACCTATTGAGGATGCTACTGCTGAACCTTCAGAAAGCACCAATCAAAAGACTGAGATTTCAGTACATTGACTATCTCTGGACACCCTCATTTTTTGACAGTGGAGCCAAGTCCGTCATCACAGATCTGAAACTAGACCACCTGGATTTCTGGTAAGAAATATATAAGCAGTTTTCAAACAAACAGAACAGAAAGATGTATTGTCATTGCCACAGAGTACAACAAAATTACTTTTGGACTGAGCTCCCGGGCTGCTTCACTTTATGGCGCCGCCACTCGCTCTTCCGAACATGAAATGCATTGTACACATGGTCGCATGATGGGATTTTTTGTGAGGAGTGAGTCGGGGAAAGAAAGGAGAAGAAAAGAGGCGGCAGACATCATGTGCAGGAGACTGGTAGGGCAGGGGCCACAGCAGAGATGTTGACAGTACAGTCCAAGATGTTGACAGGACAGTCTGTGCCAGTGACCTCCGGGAGTGCATCCGAGTGTGTAAGTCTGAGAGTGTGGAAATTAGAGCAAAAAAAATAAATAAAGCGCAGAAATGATTCATCAAAATTCCACCAAAGGTCTCCAGCAGCCATAGTCGACCACCGACCAAAGTTATTATGGAGTTTAAATTTGTATTTTATTACAAAACTATGGTGTTTGTTGATACTGTATGGGAAATTTTAGTTTTCAATTTCTATGACAATGACAGTAAAGTCCTATCTAAGAGGACACACTAGATCCTAAAAGCAGGCAAATATGAGTAAAAATTCAAATCTAAATGATGAAGTTAATACATATAAGGGATAACATAAAAAAAAAATGTTTAAGTACGTGTCGTGAGAGCTTAGCATCCAACGCATCATTTTCTGTTTGTCTTTCAGGAAATCAAACCCAGGAATGTTAATGTTCGAAAGGAACTACATGTGGCTGAGTAAAGTCAAGGAGCTGTCCATCCAGTACGTTATCATAGTGGCTACTCCATGTGCCGCCTTGAAAAACTTGAGAGCTTTGCAAGTATTGGATGTCTCCCACAACCGGCTGAGGGAAGATTATATCTACAACTGGGAGTGCAATTACAATGGCACTATGCCTAACCTTCGATCATACAACCTCTCCAACAATGAGCTCACCAGACTCAACGATCTCTCTGCAGCCACCAGATATTTTGGCCAGTTGAATACCTTGGATGTTAGCAACAACAAACTGGGCTCTACTGCCTATGGTTCAAGATGTATTTGGAACAAAAACCTTACTCGCTTCATTGCTCACCATAATGACTTTGTCAGTGCAGCGCTGCATTGTCTGCCGACCACTGTTGAGTACTTAGATCTGTCATACTGCAATCTGGATCAACTGGACACAACATTCTTTGAGAAAACTTCATATCTCAAGGAACTCCTCCTAAGTGGCAATAAAATCAAGTACATTCCATCAGGGTGGAAAAGCCCGTCTCTACAGTCGCTGAAACTAGATGGCAATTCTTTTGGTGCAATAACGGTTAACTCCTTTCAAAAAATGTCTCTGCTGTCGTCTCTCAAAGCAGGAAACAACCCGTATCAGTGTACTTGCGACCTCCATGCCTTTTTTGAGGAAACATTTCTGAATCACAAGGTCAACTTGACGGACTGGCCTTGGAACTATCACTGTTACCACCCTCTTCCTCTGCTCAACAAACAGATATCCAACTATAATCCAGGTAAGGATGTCCAAATCAAATGAACAAAGTCTAATGAACAAATGAATATGGAAAGAAATATTGAAATTTGCTAAAGAATGACTTCACTTTAGATGTCTTTGTAATTGTTCTCTGCAGTTCTGTGTATAGAGAGATTTTTTGTTTATCAACACAGGTGATGTGCACGCTCCCAACCTGCAGAAAGAGCCACCGCTCATAGACACAAACAGTGGAAACAAGTCGAAAATGCATCGTTGTCAGCTAACTACAAGAGTTTATAATTGTGCGAAAACAAAAGTTACACTGCTAAGTCAACATTTGTGGATGAAATTCGACCTTAAGACCCTTAAAAATAACATGCAGTTGAGTGAAAAAACGGCAAGAAAAACACTGTCTCAAGCTTCAGGAGACAGACATCTGTCAGACCGGTTCAGACCTGAGCTGCTCTCGTTCCGTTTTGTTGTTTTATTCAATTAAGTTCCCCATGTAACCAGACGGAGAGCGGCTCTTTCTGCAACGCATGCATAGTAGGGCGGAATGTGACGTTGACCGAAAATCCCTCTATAGGCAGTAACCCACACAAACATTCTTGCACTTCTATCTTAGTGAGGACATTCATAGGCATATTGTATTACCTTACCCTAACCATCCAAACTAACCCCCTAACCCTAACCTTAACCCATTTCTAACCCTAAAACCACATCTTGACCCTCAAACAGACCCTTCGGCAAGAGAGAACCAGGCAAAATGTCCTCACTTTGCAAAAATGTACTCACTTTTATGCATGCACAAGAACAAACTACCAAACACACTAGATTAACATGCTGTGCTGGGTACAGATGGACTAGAGAAAGCACCATCAGAGTAGGCATTAGGCAATCAGCACCACTACCTTAGCATCTGGTGCAAAGATCCTAATAATGATAAAAGAATTCAGATAAGGAAAAATCAAAGTACATGTCAAAACAAAAAAGAGACCAAGAAAACTTGGAATAAAACAACAACATAATAAATAAGTAGAATAAATAACTACATTAAACAATAAATACAATTTAAAAGCTAAGCTAAAAAGGCTCCTGGGTAGTGTGCGGTTCGCATATTGTTAGGGAAATTTGATTTCCCTCGGACTGTAATCCCTGTACAGAAAAACAACCAAGACTCAAAAGATTTAAATTAGGATAAGATTTAGGTGATGAACAAAAGCCATAGAATCCACACAGACTTAGAGGCTATTGCTGGGTTTCACATTCTAGAATTCTTGTCAGTTAAAAGCCAGATTGGGGGCAAGAGACAGTTTTTCCTATTAATAACATTGGACTTTGCCATGAAATATTTCAAAATGATTTGATAAATTTAAAAAGTGATGATTTTTGGAGTGACTAGACCCAATAAACTTTTGAACTGCAAAAATAAACTGCGTTTAAACAAACTTTATTTTACCTGCCCCCAGTCTGATTGAAATAACATTGGACTGTAGAATGTTGTGATGTCATCTGAACCCAGCAATTTATACTTCCCTGTAACTTTACGTGCCCGCACAGGCTGCCATTGGCTCCTCTGTCTATTGTATTTTTCCCCAGGGGTACTGGTAGCCAATCAGAAAGCTTACAACCAAAGCACCGTGGTCGTGCTGTTCTCGTGCTCCTACGCACAAAAGTCACCTAGTGTCAAAACGCACAGCTGATCGGTGATCTAGATGTGATTGGTTTAACTGACGAGACACACCTGGAACCTGATTAGCTCTGAAGAGAAGCTTCAATGGCAAACTCTGCGAGGACCTGAGCACGTGACTGACTTGACGGAGATCTACGGGGAAGGAAAAATTGCCCTTTAGTTGTTTTGTCCAAAATGCTGCAGACACGCAGCACCGTTACACCACAAAAACAGCACGTTTGCTGAGGTCCGCCGATCAAAACTAACCCGGAGAAACACAGCGCTGTTTGATCAAAAAACTCCGTGAAAGTTTATGGTTGTCCAACACTGCGGTGATTCAGACCTCGTGTTTCCACGGCGGAGGATTTGTGTTAAAAACAAAACAGCAAACTTTTATTTTCGCGGCTAAACAGATCCATTGCATTAATAAAGTGATAACCGGATAAAGTTTGTAGAAGACTGAGCATTCTGTCGCTAACAACTTAATATTAAAGAATCTGCGGCTGTGAAAAAAAGTGAAACCAAACAGACTGTGCACGTAGCGCCCTCTGCAGGATTGTGGAAAGAGTGAAAACGCAGTTCTCAGAATGTCCATTCCATGATCTGCAAAGAAAATGTAAAAAATGTATGAGCATGTTTTCACGCCTTTTTTACGAAAAGCCAAAAGGTAAAATAACAAAAATTTGGGTTGAAGCAACATGTAAATCTTAAACTACCCTAAGCCCCAGTCCTAAACTTATCCATTTTAGTAACTTGAAGTCTAAACTCACCAGCATGACGTTTTATCTGTAAAATGTTTTGCCACTGTATTCAAGTGTCATCACATTTACAGGAGGTAGACCTATATGACCGTGGTGCAGTGTCGTAAAGTTGACAACAACAACAGAGCCGCTGATGGCGCTTCTACTAATGTATGTCTATACATTCTATAATCACGATGAAATGTCTAAATCTTGCCTCCTTTGCTCCCAGGCCGTGTGACATGTGACACCAAACTGCTCATCCTCATCTGTGCGGCCACTACTGCTGCTGTCATTATTGTTCTGATGGTCATTTGTTACATATTTGACCTCCCGTGGTACACCAAAGCCACGTACCAGATCATCCGAGCCAAATACAGAGCGCACCAGGAGAAGGAGGGTGTGGAACTGTTCACGTACCATGCCTTCATCTCCTACAGTCACTGGGACGCAGACTGGGTGAGGGACCAGCTGCTGCCTGCCCTCGAGGACATCAGGAACCCGTACCGCCTGTGCATCCATGAGAGGGACTTTACTCCCGGCAAGTGGATCATCGACAACATCATCGAGAACATTGAAAACAGTCGCAAGGTAAGAGACTGTACTGGTATTGATTGCATTGAGATTACGTTGAAGTACTTTTTGCTAGTCATTATAAAAAATCAATGGCTAAAATATGTACACACTATAAAATGATTTTAGCTTTTTTCCACGTTTGTTGCCTTTAGATCATCTTTGTGCTGTCGCGCCACTTCGTCAACAGCGAGTGGTGTAACTATGAGCTGTACTTCGCTCAGCAGCGGGCCATGGGCAAGTCCTTCAGTGACGTGATCCTGGTGGTGAAGGAGCCCATCGACCCCGGCTCGCTGCCCAACAAATACTGCAAGCTCAGGAAGATGTTGAGGACTAAAACGTACCTGGAGTGGCCTCAGCAGGGGAACCAGCAGAGCTTCTTCTGGGCTCAGCTCAGGAGTGTGCTGGGGAATCCTTCTCCGGTCAGGCCCAGGAGCTACAGCGGGAGGAACCGGGCACAGTCTGAGGACACACAGCTGCTGGATCCTGACGGTGTATTTAATGAAGATGTCGTAGAGGAACCTGGAAATGCAGTGCAGGGGAGAATGGAAGAACAGGTGATGGTACATAAAGGGTTTTCTGACTAGTCCACAAAAAATTGTTGCAGCTTGATCAACCCGATCTCACAAGAAAGCATGTTAACCCTCGACATTTTATACATGTCAATAGTGTATGGTTAGCACAATTTTCATGTCTTTTTTTGCGTAAACCCTACCCTATTGCAGCCCCAATTTATTTCTATGGTGTTTTTATTTAGGAATATTGACGAAATCCTAATCTTAAAGCCCCAGCCCTAAACTTACCCATTTTAGTAACTTGAAGCATAAACTTGTTAAACCAAAAGAAAAAATCCCAACGTGGTTTCAAACAAAACTTGTGAGTATTTTACGCTTTTTCGTATCATGCAATATTTTCGATGTGACATATTTACACAAAAAAGGAGTGAAATCGTCCTCATCATACGCTATTTATGCAACACAGTCTCTGAAGAAAACGTAGATTTACAACAAAACCTTAAAGACGTACGATAAGTGCGTTTTCACGCCTTTTTGACATAAATATGTTACGAAAGGTCAAAACGTAACATACCCAAAAATAATGTCACCACGTGGCTTCAACCAAAATTTGTGGTTATTTTACATTTGGCTTTTCGTAGCATATTGACGTTTAAAAAGGCATGAAAACGTGCTCATTATACGTTTTTGACATTTCTTTGTATATTGACAGTCGATAAATCAAACATTACCATATTTCATAGTTACTTAAGTGAATCAAAGCATTTTGTATGTTACTGTGTTTTATGGTAATCTCTGTAAATATTTCTAGAATTAGTTTTTTTATCAATTTAAATATACAGTATTTTTATTGCAGATTAAAATACCTGTCTTGTCAGTTCCCAGGCTGGTATAGGTGAGCTATGTCTCCACCTAACTGGGGACCTGCTTTTGCAAATTTCTGTTAAAGGTTGGCAATAGAAAATATCAAGTCACTTTACAGTCACTGGGACTATTGCTATTTGCTTCTGTTTTCTTTTTCCTTTTAAAACATTTAGGTTGTTTTGCATGTGTAGCTTACCGCTCCTCTCTCTTCGGTCACATGACCCAGTCTGTATGTTCATTCTGTAGTCAAGAGAACTAACCGTTCTGAACAGGTCAATACACACTACTGCACTGTCAAGAGGGTTTCTGACAAGACCAAAATTAGTGGATAACACTGGATGAAGAGAAAACAAAACAAGGAAAATGGGGGCCAGTTGTTAACATTTTTACGACTGTTTATATAAGAATGTATGCATTTTTTGTATTTTGGACTTTATTCAAATTGAGTTTTTGTAAGAATTGTCAAACTAATTAAATAATGTTTGTTTTTGTAATCTTATGCAGTATGGTATTAAATGTATTTTTCTTTAAATGTAATATTCAATACTTTATTGTAACAAAATAGTGACCTGGTGATGTAAAATGTGTATGTTTAAGAAGAGCCATTCTGATTGGAGTTGTAGAGCTGAATGAACAGGTATAAACTTATTAATGAGACGAAAACATATTTCTGAAGCATTCAAATCAGAAACACCAATGTTTAGTAATTCTTTGAAGGATGAGTAATACAGGTGTAGTACTATGTTTTCTGTAAGTTTATAAATTTAGCAGGACTGCTTCGGTTGTGTATGTGTGCTGTAAGAAAACATAGACCTACATATTACAGATGTATAATAAAGGGCGACACGGTGGTGCAGCGGTTAGTGCTTTGGCCTTTCTATGTGGAGTTTGCATGTTCTACCCATGTCTGCACAGGAGTATTCTGGTTTTTTTCTACGACTAGAAACATGTCCATTAATGGCTCCCCTCCCCGAGGACTTTCCTGCAAAAGAGATTCTGAATCTAAGTGGGACTTTATTCACTCATGGATCGAGTACATTATCTGGACAGGACATTGCTGCTTGTAGCCATTGTAAATCAGCCGCAGTGGTCGCTCCATTTGTTCTGCAGCGGGAAAATCCCTCTATAGGCTAGAAAGCATTTTTTTCCCTAGAGTGCAATGTGAACGGTAGAAACAGCATCTACAACTTTAAAAACTGTTGGATTTTGCAGAATTTCTTACCTAGTTTCAATCATAAGGTTTTAGTTTCGTATAAAACGTCTTTTTAAGCTTTAGCTTCGGTTACCGCTGCTCACTCTTTTATTCTTGCTCTGATTGGTTATGGACAGTCAGGTGTGAGAACAACGAACACTAGTGAGCAAAAGCCATTGACGCATGTCGCCCGTCATCTTTGATCCCCGTTGCTTGTATTCACCATATTCTGCCCATTTTTCTTTGCAGTGCACTTCCTGCTTAGCTCCGTTTAGCCTGTAGAATTTTTGTCTTTATGTGTTTAAGATTGCCCAGCAAAATAGACAAGCTAAGATGTTAGCTACCTTAACCTAGCGAAACAGGAAGTGCACTGCCAAGAAAAGCAAGCACAAAATAAGATTGAATAAATAGAAGATTGTTTGATGCAAAACAGAACTGGGAAGATGAGCAAGTGAGCATCAGCTGCAGGACAATATAAGGTTACTAAACATGCATGAAACAATCCAAATACAACTGTGAGCAAACTAGACAAGACAAATATGCCCCTTTAACATCTATTAATTTATTATTCTAAAATGATCTTGTTGTATTCTGTAAAGTGAAAAGGAAACAAAAGATATACAAGAGAAGAAGACCTGCATTTGAGAAACACTTGGGCTCTGTCTCGATTCTCTTTGCCCATTTCCTCTGTCCTTCAGCTTGAGACAGAGCCCAGTTACTTGTGTTTCTATTGTTCAGGACCCAGCAGTGCCATTTTACAGTTGGCACATTGTCCACGCTGTTGCCAGGTTACCGAGATGTTTCCAAGGAGCTTTTTATTGTCCAAGAACTCCAACTCTGAACCAACAGACAGCACATTTCACCGTACGTCCATTCATCTTGGAGAATGTCTTCAAATTTTTTACCGACTCCACTTTCCTCCATTTTGTTTGAGGACAAATTCTACTTCTCCACCAGGCAGAGTCTCCCCTACGCCAGACACAAATGTTTTTCTTCTCCCAAACTTCACGGTGAGGTTGATGTATGGAACGTCAAAGCTCCGGATTTTTCCATCAGACTGTATCGGACCGCATCAGAACCTCGGGAGAAGGAGAGGAAGGTTCTAGCAGCGCCTGTAAAAGATAGAAAAGTAAAGTTACCAAAGGTGCTGCCAGAGATTGGGAGGAGAAAGATGGAGACGTCGAAGTTTAAGACGTTCTACAGAGCTCCTGATGCTGATGAGGCGGAGATGTTGTTTGTGAAGAATGGGAAGTATCCAAAAGAGAGGTACAAGAATCCAAAAGAGCACAACTTCAGACCAGTGAGTATCTATAGGATTGTTCTGTTCTTACAATAAAACAATTCAGAATAGAACGTCAGAGATCAGCCATGTTTGCAGCGAGTGTGTTGAACATTCAGAAGGATATATTAGCCCAAAACTGTAAGGATAAAGTTAACCTGCTAATTCTACTCCTGGTAAACAATGTTTATCACTGTGCAGTGTCAGAATAGCATTCAAAGGTCCTGTACCTGATTTTTGCTTTCTTAAAAGTGTAACCAAACCAAAATAATTATTTTTTTAAGCTTCCTATATCAGTCACACTTATCTAATGCATTCTGAGCCTCTGACTTATACCTCACCATGTGTTTTAAGCTTTTTTTCAGCTGTTTGGAGCTAGATGTGCCGGTATACTAACGGCAGTTAGCCAAAAAAAAAAAATAGAATCACGATCTTTTTTCCTCATTTCGATTGATCTCGATTTTTTATTTGATTTTGGTTAACCTTATGAACACGAGCAAAACCTCCAAACCACAATTTTACTGACAAGATTGTTTTTTTCAATTCAAACCCATAGCTAAAAAGTGGATTTCACAATTTTTCAATTAATTACCCAGCCCTAGTGTGCATCCTTTAAAGGGCATTATGGGCTGTTCTTTTGAAGGGCTCATTGCCTGACTCTTGTATTGATACTCAAATAAAATAAAATAAAATACTCAAATAAACTCATCTAACAAAGGAAAATATGACTCAAAAAAGCCAACTTACAGAGCACATCTGTGGAGAGGTTATCCATTATCTATCTATTATCCATTAATGGGGTAACTAACTTTTTTAGTTGAAAATGAGTAAACTTTGGTTTTCCACTAAAAAGTCTATGATAAATACAGCACTGAAAAAAACAAGACATCTTATACTATCTGAATTAAAATAAATAATTTGTTTAGTTCTTATCAAGAGCTGAATGCAGCGCTCTGATTGGCTGAGCTTGAGTGGTCCTCTCCAGGTTCACTTGTTTGTGAAAAGAAGTTTATAAAGCCATAAATGCAACCAAACTGAACACGTGGATATGAACCATATGATGGAGGATTTATGAGGAAGTCAGATTTAAACCTAAACATTTCATTTATTTATTTTAGCTGCAAAATCACCTCTAACAAGAGCATGTTAAACATGTTTAATCTGATACTGTGGAACATTATAGTTAAAAGTCAATACATCTTAATGGTGACAGAGCCTCCTGCTGGAAAAATGACACAGTGCAGCTTTTTACGCATTAGATCTATTTTATTTATTATTTAAGTTAACATGACTTACTTTTTAGGATTGTATAATTTAGACTTTGGTGGATTAATACCAGTGTTGGGGGAAAACATTTGAAAAAGTTATTCGTTGTTACTTATTAAAAATGTAATTAGTTACACTACTTTGGGGTTACTTGTGCGTGTTGTTGCAGACATTGATTAAAACATTGGATTTGAAATTTTATTTCTGGCATTTAAACAAATGCAAACAACAAACGAGTTGCTTAAACAAGGATCAAATTTAGAAGAATCAATATTAAAAATAATTGTTGGCCTTGTTCCAGCTGCTGGTCTGTGTCACTGAGCCGTTTTATCTCACACAATTATTCTTAAATAAAACTAAGAATATTTTGTTAGTAATTGTAATTTAATTAGTATTTTCACAGTAATTAAGGTACACTTAGTTACTCAAAAATATCTAAGTCATACTCAACACTGATTAATATAAATCATAATTATGCCTTTAAATAGAATTTTTGTAGAAAAACAAGCTTTGGTAAACAACTCGCCTCATTTTTCTTCTGTTAGGTAACAGTAGTGTTTATGATTACACCTTATTGTAATTTCATGCACGACCTATAAACCATAGTTTACAATACACCAGGCTTACAGACAAATCACTTGTGCACGTTTAAGTAAAAGATTTAACCACTATAGTTCTTTGTACACCAGATGGCGCTGTGTGTCTTCTCTAAAACTCTAACAGCTGGTTGTTCTTGTGCAGTTGGATGAAGATGTGTCAGACTTTATCACGACATATGACAAAGACCCAGGAAACCTCAAGATCAAACTGAGAACTATGGACACTCTGGATCCTCGTAAGTCAAACTAGAATCATTAGACGCTCTAAACTAGCTTTTAACTGGACACAAAGTTGTTGCTTTATTTCTTTACAAGACCCCAAAAGGTCTCCACAGTAAATTTAAAAAGTTATACCACAGTCAGTGAGAATACCACTACCAGAAATGCACATGATAGCTCTGACAACAGTTTAATCACATTCTAAATCACTGCTGTGTGTGAACATTCCAACATGTGTAAGGAACTCTACAGCAGTCAGACAGTTGGAGAAATAGCTCCATGAAGGCAGGGGAGTTGGAATGTTCCTGATGTTCACTGTTAATCTCTTTCATTTCCAGTTCAGAACACATCTCCTCCGAGCCGCGTCAAACCCAGCACAGCAAAGATGGACACCTTCAGACCTGCAGAGCCTCAGTGGGATCCCAGACTGCTGCTTCCTGTAAGTCCCTGGCCTCCTAAGTCTGCGTCCTACACAGTCAGTACCTCATCTTCCTCCAGAATACTCCAGAAGCAGTCAAATATTTGTGTGATGAACATGTATGTTTGCTTTATGACAGAGGCACAAGCGCAGAAGAGGAGCGTACACTGCCTTTTTGGAGCGTGTGGAGGACAAACTTACAAGAACCTGGCACAAGTCGTGAGCACTGGTACTTTTTATACTTTTAAAACAAGGGATTGGACAAGATTTTGACCTAATTTATAGTAATTAAAAAGGACAATTTGTGCAAAATCTGTTTTAATGAGTTTGTTGTAAGAATGTTGTCATTAGTTTGTATTATGCTGCGTTCACACCGGACTGCGTATTTGCGTAAAAATTTGCGCGTAAAAGCGTATTTTGACGCAGAACATTTTCGAAGCTGATGCCCGAATAGGCGTCCACAACGCCCGGATGCACGTCAAGGCGTTGGGGGACAAAAATACACTTTTAACGCCCTGACGCAGATCAAATCACAGATCACGTTGAGAGAAGGAGCGAGGGGAAGAGAGAGAGATTGTTGCACTTAAAAAACTTAGCTTACCCGATAGCACAACTTTCTCCTCCTCCAGGCAGTGTCTTTTTGCTGTCTTTGTCTTTTTAGTAGATCCGTGTGAGCGTGTTGTAAGTTCAGATCATGTTCCGTGTTGTTTGTTTTGCCATGTCTTCAGATTTTCAAAGCAACAAACGACCAAATCTTGGAGAAAATCCCCAAACAAGCGACCTTTCATTAAAAAGTGATGAAATCACTTGAGTAAACAGTCGTCCTTTCCCGTTGATGTCACGTGTCACAGGAGTGTAGTCTCTGATTGGCTGACGCAGACTTCCAACGCGTGAAAGATGGATTTTTCCAACTTGAGTTTCCAACTTGGCCTAGTCTTTTTTTTGGACACGTCTAAAAATCACAAAAGAAACTTAACTTAAAAAATCTCCTGGCCTGAATGAGAACTGCCTGGGATCCATTATTCTGACAAAAAGTGTGTCTGGTCACCAAGTCCTCCATCAAAAACAAAGATAAAAACAAGTAGCTCATTGGTCGTCTGCCATTTAGAACAAAATCAAACTCTTCTCAACTTGCATAAGAAGAGTTCCCATTTTTTTGTAGCCATTTTCTAACAAAAAAGTACCAATAAATTAAAATCTGCAGCTTATTCCAGTCAAGCTTTGGAAGGAAGTCAATGAACCTGTTTCAATTTCTATGTTGTTGGTGTTTTACAATAAACAAAAAATGTCATCCACACTAAACATCTCTTTTGAACTGATGTCTAGACAGTTCCCTGTTCAGTTCTGGATTAGCCTCGGCTCAGTGTGAAGCCAGTAAAATCTAATAATCCTTTCTATATAACATAACTAATACCTGTGTAGACATGACACAGTTTATGCGGCTTGAGTCAGGGCTGTGCAGAGACATTGCAGACTTGGGTGTGAGCCTGCTGCTTAGACCAGAGTGCAGGTCTGTGATCCTAACAGCTGCTCATTCCTCTATGACCAGTATGTATCACTGCACATGTCTCACATACTCCAACATACTGCTCTAAATATACCACTGATACACTGCTCAAAATATTTCTTCTCTGTTCTATTTATTACTTCATTTATTGATTGTGGTTGTTATTTTACATATTATGGAGAAAAGACAATGATGAGCTACAGGCAAGTGGAGTTTGTTTTTCTGAGGTAATAAACAAAATAGCAAAGCAAACTGATATACAGAAGTGTTTGTGCTATAACCTCGCCCCAAACTCCTCTGAGAGGTAAGAGACAACATGTGCACTAAACAGCCGCCATCACCACAATAACATCCAGACACAGACAAGAGAAGAGCCAGGACTGAGGTGAGATTACACTGTCGAGTTTCACATGAAAGTTTTCTTTTTCTGGCCTTTCTGAGCGTTTACTCTAGCGCACAAATGTGATGCTCCAGATACTCAACCTGCTCAAAGGAAAGACTGTATTAGAGCTTCTCTAACCAGAACCAGAATCAGAATCAGAAAGGATTTTATTGCCATTGTCAGTGAGTTACAAAATTCACAGACTAGGAACTTGCTTTGATGCTAATGTGCAACATACAACACAGAAAACACAAATAAAGAATAAAAAATATAAAGAGTAAAAAATATCAACTATAATAAAAATATCAACTATAATAAAAAATATTTAGGATAAATAAAATCAAATAAAGGGCATGCAAAAAAAAGCCAATAAAAATTAGGCAATAAAAAATATGCACAATAACAGTAGTGCAAGATGTCAGTGCAAGAGATACTACTAACATGAGTAAATGAATAATGAATGAATAAAGTATGCATAAGATTTAGTTACCCCAATAAACCAGTTGAACTGCTAACATAATTGTACAAGAGTTTTCTAATCATCCATTAGCTTTCTAGCACAATGAGAAAACATGGTATGTCCAAACGTCCACACTCAACCCCTAATCACTCAATCA
>JBBPFD010000669.1:303763-356442 GCA_038363315.1 Mugilogobius chulae
TTTCAAAAAGGGCTGGCATTCTTATCTATACGTGTTCTAGGAGTGATAGATACCCACACCACTGTCTCTAATACGTAACCAACTGAAGAAGTTAGATCACGCCAATTTAAAGTCTACCGTCGTAAACCAAACTATAAAACAAAAAATGCTGTAACTCTGTTTCAAGGCTCCCTTAAATGTTATCTTTATAAATCTGAATCGTATCGTAACTGAAAAAGCTGGTCGGTGCATCCTTAGTCTAAACCAGAGTTACAAACGCATATTTGTTTTTTTTGATTGTGAGAATTGACTTAAATGTGCACTGTGGTAACTTTCTGGTCAAAAGAGACTTGAATGAAAGCATGTTTTGGCCAATTTATCTCTTTGTTGCATTAAATAAATTGTAAATATATGTCTCTTTAATTGAGTAAGCTTGTATGATCACAACAAAAAACTAATTGTTTGCCCGTTCATGTTGTTTCTGTAGAAAAGAAGTTGGTGTAGCTGTATTGTTTTTTCATATTATGGTATAAAATGTATTTAGCCCTTCAGAATGTCCTCTAGTATGATTTTAACTTTCTAATTCTAGTAGATTGTGAAGTTGACTTGTCACCTCCAGAAAGTTACACAGTGCGCCTTTAAATAATTGTGTGGAAAGCTATTTCAAATTATGTAAAGTTTTGCAAAGTGAAAACTAAAGTGTCTCAAACCACTGACTCATACTGAGCAATTAGTGGCATGTCTAAATTGGGAGTGTCTGCTCAGAAAATCTAATAGGACATAGTAAATGACTATGATAACAGGTGTGATGTGAAACACATTTAGGAATAAACTATAAGACATGCAGAACAGTAATTTACACAACATTAATCTAAAACAGCTTGGAAATAGAAAGAGGTCCATTTACTTCCTTTGCAAAACTGCAGAACCAACAAGCCCCACCTCTTCATTGTGAGATTTTAAAGTAACAAGTAACAGATTAAAATGTATAATTTTCATGACTGTAAATTTAAACCATACATGCTTTACTATGAATCTGAATTTTGTGAATAATCACAATCAAATACAGACAAGTGGGCGGGGATAGGTGGTAGGTGAGGACAGGGCTTTTCAGAGCACTCAATTATCAGCTGCAGGACAATACAAGGTTATTCAAACATACAGGAATCATTCTTAATGAAACTTTTGAGTAAACTAATGATGATAGAAGGCAGTTAGAACAAGGTTAAAACTTAGACAAACAGATTTTACACAGTAGGTCTCCTTAATGCAGTGACACCAGAATATTTCAGACTGATGTTCAATTTGAAAGCTTTCACACTGCAGGTCAATTCCAATTTTTGTTTGCCCATATGCGACCTGTATCCGATTTTACTATGGCAGTGTGAACGGCAAATGCGACTCCAGTCTGAAGGCTCATGTCGTATTCATCCAACATTATGTCACAAAACTCAACAAGACAAAGCAGAAACAGTGGCCGAAGGAGCGGATAACTGTCAATGTGGGAGAGGGCATCCATACCTGCGTATCCTAAAGCCCTAGCCTGACCAGCCAGTCCCTACACACTTTGACAGACACTTACAAAGATGTGAGGGTCTGGGATCAGAGCGCCAGGTTTCAATTTCGAGGGCAGGCTTTCCGAGTGCTGAGTCAACCAATAAAAGAAAACCCGGAAATTGCATTGAAACAGAGGCACACTAAACCAGATGTTATTGTAATATGTAACTTGGCCGTTTGTGATTGAATCGTCCTAACGTTGGACAACAAAATCGGGTAACACTTTAAAGTACCGCCCGCTAGTTAATAGGTAACTACGGGGGTACTTACTGGTACTTACTGGTACTTTTGGTGTTAGTACCAGTGGTAGTTACTGGTAACTACAGTGGTACTTGTAGTGGTACTTAGAGTCACAAGTACTGGTTACTAAAGTGACAGTTACCAGTATATTTAGTATTAACTACAGTGGTAGTTACTAGTACTTCATTGACAGTTACTAAAATAGCGCCCACTAGTTAATAGGTAACTACGGGGGTACTTACTGGTACTTCTGGTGTTAGTACCAGTGGTACTTACTAGTAACTACAGTGGTACTTGTAGTGGTATTTACAGTCACAAGTACTGGTCACTAAAGTGACAGTTACCGGCTAGTTAAGTATTAATTATAGTGATAGTTACTGGTACTTTTGTGGAATGATAATTGGGATTATGTGGCATCATTTGTACTAATTAGTGGTACTTATACGGGTACCTCTAGTGATACTTAATTGTGTACTTGGTGGTTCTATTTGTGATGCTACACAAACAAAGGTAAAGACTGTAATGAAAGAAGTTTATTACTGCAAATATTGTGTATAATACAGATTATGATAAAAATCAAACACTGGGCAATCTAATACAAAGAGACACCTCTTTATTATGCTCACAGCCACAACAGATATGAAACACATTAACAATTTACAAAATGTTTATCAATAAACCCCAAAAAATATTTGCATACTACAGCTGGTTGAGCTTTAAACAGTAGTTAATAGTAAATAATGTATTGAGCACTAGCTAAATTACAGTAAAAGTTGGTAGTAGTTCCAAAAAAAAAAAAAAAAAACACTGACAGCTGGTCTTCTTGTACAGTTTAATACAGTGGTACTTCACTGGTAGTTACTGCATTAATTAACTGTTAATTAACACTGACAGCGGGTCGTATTTTAAAGTGGACAAGGTGGTACTTCACTGTCAGTTACTACATGAATTAACTGTTAATTAACACCGACAGCGGTCGTACTTTAAAGTGGACAAGGTGGTACTTCACTGTCAGTTACTATAGTAATTGATAGCTAACTAACACCGACAGCGGGTCGTACTTTAAAGTGGACAAGGTGGTACTTCACTGTCAGTTACTATAGTAATTGATAGCTAACTAACACTGACAGCGGGTCGTATTTTAAAGTGGACAAGGTGGTACTTCACTGTCAGTTACTACAGTAATTGATAGCTAACTACCACTGACAGCGGGTCATACTTTAAAGTGGACAAGGTGGTACTTCACTGTCAGTTACTACAGTAATTGATAGTGTAACGGGTATGGTCTTACACGTGTCCTGAGCGGGAGTCGAACCCGGGTCTCCCACGCGCCGGTCAACCTGACAAACGCATTGAGCTAAAGGGAATGCTCCCTTGGCCCAGTTTGTTTGTGGGTTCCTATACCTGAGGGAGTGAGTTTACTATAGTAACTGACAGTGAAGTACCACCTTGTCCACTTTAAAATACGACCCGCTGTCAGTGTTAGTTAGCTATCAATTACTATAGTAACTGACAGTGAAGTACCACCTTGTCCACTTTAAAATACGACCCGCTGTCAGTGTTAGTTAGCTATCAATTACTATAGTAACTGACAGTGAACTACCACTGTAGTTATTACTAAATATACTGGTAACTATCACTTTAGTTACCAGTACTTGTGACTCTAAGTACCACTACAAGTACCACTGTAGTTACCAGTAACTACCACTGGTACTAACACCAGAAGTACCAGTAAGTACCAGTAAGTACCCCGTAGTTACCTATTAACTAGCGGGCGGTACTTTAAAGTGTTACCCAAAATCGTTGTCTCTGTCTTTGGTTCAGACCCTTCTGCATTCAAAGAGAAAGTAGGAGGGCTGACTGGTCAGGCAACTGACAGTGTTGACAAACCAATAACCCCCCTATAAATCCTAGTGAATGAATAAGAGAGTGAATAATTGTCTGTCTATAAGTGTTAACCCAGTGATTAGTTACTACCCAGAGTGTTCCTCTGCTTAAGACCCAAAGTTATTGGAATTGGTTCCAGCCACCCAAAACCCCAAACAAGAACAGTCGGTAGAAAATGAATGAATGCTATGGCAAAAATGCAGTTTTCCAAGTAAAATAATACACTTCATCAACATTTAATTAGAGAAAACTAGAAAGTTTCTTTATACCTTCTGAATTCTGTCAACTAGTTTGTAAATAAGTTTTCTAACCTGTCTGTCACTTCAAATAAAGCATATTAATACATTTGAATTTGATGTGTCTACAGATCCACCATGCTCTGGACACTCTTCTCTCTCTGTGTTCTCTTTTCTGGAGCACAGTCGTCTGATGCCCTGACCTCCACCACCTCACCAGGGTCCCTTGCTCTGTCCCCCTGCTCTATCTATGACTATGGCCGCTATGCTGACTGCTCAGGGAGACATTTGAACACTGTTCCCTGGTATCACCTTCCAAACACCTGATGAATTAGACCTTTCACACAACAATCTCACTGCCACCTACTACATGACCTTTTCAAAATTTCCCAACCTCCGCAAACTCCTATTATCCTTTAACAACATATCACACGTCGACAAGACCACCTTCCAGCAAAATCCACTGCTTGAGGAGCTTAGCATTTTAAACAATTCTCTTAAACAAGTTCCAGCTGCAGCTCTACAGCCACTAACAAATTTGAAATGGCTAGATTTATCCTACAATCACTATGCATACGCTACGTTACCAGACAACTTTTCCAAGTTTACCAAACTCCAGACATTGATGGTGGGTGGCTCCATGGTAACAGAAGTCAAAAAGAGAGATTTTGAACCCATTAGAAATATTTCACTTTTACTTTTTAGGATATCATGTTCTCCCAATCTAAATAAATATGAACGTGGCAGTTTACGAGTCATCCAAACTGAGCAAATGGATTTGAATATAGTTATAGAAAAGCTACCAACAGCCTTGCTTGATATGCTCAGCGATCTTGCGCACAAAAATTTCTCCTTACTACAATTCCGCCACCTGTTTGATTTGAAATACTACATAGGGAATAAAGATATTTTCAGAGGCTTGGAAAACATCACAGCATACAGTCTCGTCTTCCACCATATGAAGTTTAGTGAGAACCTATTGAGGATGCTACTGCTGAACCTTCAGAAAGCATCAATCAAAAGACTGACATTTCAGTACATTGACTATCTCTGGACACCCTCATTTTTTGACAGTGGGGCCAAGTCCATCATCACAGATTTGAAACTAGACCACCTGGATATTTGGTAAGTAATACTGTATATTATTGTTAAATGTCTCAGATAGTCTTTCACTGATGAATGTCTGCTGTTTTGTTTTGTTTTGATCTTGATGTACTGCATAAAGCACTTAAAACTCGGGGCTCTGACTTCATAAATGAGTAAATTTTGCCTATTAAAGAGGGGACTTCACTACTCACTTGACAACAGGCCTCATTATTACAACATAGTACCTCATAACAAGGTGAGGTAGGTGTGGCCACCCAGGTCTGGGTCAGAAATTAAGCATTATTTTTAAGTATTGTCGTTGCCACAGAGTACAACGAAATTACTTTTGGAATGAGCCCCGGGCTGCTTCACTTTTTGCGTGCCGCCACTTCCGAACATGAAATGCAATGTACTGTACACATGGTTGCGTGATGGGATGTTGACAGGGCAGTCTGTGCCAGTGACCTCCGGGAGTGTATCTGAGTGTGTGAGTCTGAGAGTGTGGAAATTAGAGCAAAAACAAAAACTGAAGCGCAGAAATTATTCATCAAAAATCCACCAAAAGTCTCCAGCAGTCATAGTCGACCACCGACCAAAGTTATTATGGAATTTAAATTTGTATTTTATTACAAAACTATGGTGTTTGTTGATGCTGTATGGGAAATTTTTCTTTTGCTATGACAGTAAAGTCTTATCTAAGAGGACACACTATCCTAAAAAGCAGGCCAATATGGGTAAAAGTTAAAATCTAAATGATGAAGTTAATGCATATAAGGGATAACATGAAAAACTTTTAATAAATAAATACTGTATTACATATTAAGTCCTTCAGGTGATCGTTTCATGGATGAGGTGTGATGTATGTTCAAAACAGACGGAAAACCAAATAAGTTCAATATTGCTGAACAGTTTTAAGAACGTGTCGTGAGAGCTTGGCATTCAACACATCATATTCTTTGTCTTTCAGGAAATCAAACCCAGCAATGTTAATGTTCGAAAGGAACTACATGTGGCTGAGTAAAGTCAAGGAGCTGTCCATCCAGTACGTTATCATAGTGGCTACTCCATGCGCCTTCTTGAAGAACGTCAGAGCTTTGCAAGTACTGGATGTCTCCCACGACCGTCTGAGGGAAGATTATATCTACAACCGGGAGTGCAATTACAATGGCACTATGCCTAACCTTCGATCATACAACCTCTCCAACAATGAGCTCACCAGACTCAACGACCTCTCTGCAGCCACCAGATTTTTTGACCAATTGAATACCTTGGATGTTAGCAACAACAAACTGGGCTCTACTGCCTATGGTTCAGGGTGTATTTGGAACAAAAACCTTACTCGCTTCATTGCTCACCATAATGACTTTGTCAGTGCAGCGCTGCATTGTCTGCCGACCACTGTTGAGTACTTAGATCTGTCATACTGCAATCTGGATCAACTGGACACAATGTTCTTTGAGAAAACTTTATCTCTCAAGAAACTCCTCCTAAGTGGCAATAAAATCAAGTACATTCCATCAGGGTGGAAAAGCCCGTCTCTACAGTCGCTGAAACTAGATGGCAACTCTTTTGGTGCAATAACGGTTAACTCCTTCCAAAAATGTCTCTGCTGTCATCTCTCAAGCAGGAAACAACCCCTATCAGTGTAATTGCGACCTCCATGCCTTTTTTGAGGAAACATTATTGAATAACAAGGTCAACTTGACAGATTGGCCTTGGAACTATCATTGTTACCACCCACTTCCTCTGCTCAACAAACAGATATCCAACTATAATCCAGGTAAGAATGTCCAAATCAAATGAACAAAGTCTAATGAACAAATGACTTTGGAAAGAAACATTGAAATTTGCTAGAGAATGACCTCACTTTAGATGTCACTGTAATTGGTCTCTGCAGTTCTGTGTATAGAGGGATTTTTGTTTATCAACACAGGAGATGCGCACGCTCCCGACCTGCAGAAAGAGCCACTGCTCATAGACACAACAGTGGAAACAAGTCGAAAATGCACCGTTGTCAGCTAACTAAAAGAGTTTATGACTGTGCGAAAACAAAGTTATACTGCTAAGTCAACAATTGTGAATGAATTTCGACCCTACGACCCTTAAAAATGACATGCAGGTGAGTGGAAAAAATGGCGAGAAAAACACTGTCTCAAGCTTCAGGAGACAGACGTCTGTCAGACCGGTTCAGACCTGAGCTGCCTCATCCTGTTTCGTTTGTTTTATTCAAAGAAGTTTCCCCCGGTAACCAGACGGAGAGCGGGTCTTCTGCATAACGCATGCATAGTAGGGCGGACCAAACCCTAATTCTAACCATCCAACTAACCCCCTAACACTAACCTTAACCCATTTCCAACCCTAACCCTAAAACCACATCTTGATCCTCAAACAGGCCCTTCGGCAAGTGAGGACCAGGCAAAATGTCCTCACTTTGATAGTAGAATGGGAATTTTGGTCCTCACTTTTATGCATGTACAAGAACAAACTCTACCAAACACACTACATTCACATACTGTGCTGGGTACAGATGGACTAGAGAAAGCACCATCAGAGGAGCCATCAGCACCACTACAACAGCATCTGGTGCAAAGATCCTAAGAATGATAAAATAATTAAGATAAGTAAAAATCTAAGCCTAAGTACATGTCAAAATAAACTAAATCAAACTTGAAAAAAACAAAACAAATAAATAAGTAGAATAAATAACTACATAAAACAATAAATACAATTTAAAAGCTAAGCTAAAAAGGCTCACCACCAGGGACTGATCCGTATGTCTGGGTAGTGTGCGGTCGCATATCCTCCGCTCCCGTACGTGATTCAGATGCTGCCTAGGACCGACACTATCATCTTGTTTTATGGATTTCAAAGACAAACGCAGAGAGCTGTGCACAATAGACGTAGCGCAGGCAGTGCACAATCTTCCTTGTTGTGGGCCTAGTTTAGTCTGGGCATTTTCCAACCCCAGGGTGAAAGTGACCTCTCCATGACACTACTACTAGCTACTCTGACACGGTAAGTCCAGCTGACCCAGACCATGATGTAGGTACAGAACATCTATATGTGTAGCTGCGCCCCAGAGAACTTGCTTTCTCCCCTTGGGAGCCCACATTTGGGCTTTTCCTTCCAAATATGCAAAGCACACACCCAGACCCGTGGTGGTGGTGAGCCATGAAGTCCGCGAGGATTCACGAAGAACATACCCTCAGATCTGGATCTGTCTGCGGCTGTGACCCAAAGCAGCCCCGGTGGCCAAGCTCTCACTACACATGCCTAATTCTGCAGACTGCTGCAGAATCAGAATAGATTTATACTGAAAAGTTGTCTGGGCCAGTAGTGCTCGAAAAATCTGCAACAATGGGAGAAACATGTGAATATACTAGATATTTGTATTGCCATACCACTTTTTATTTACACATTTTTTTTAGTCTTATGTATAGCCTACATTTCTTAAACCATTGTGATATAATGAATAACTTTAGTAATGGATATTAAACTGAAAAATAATTTATGAAGTAATATTTATAAAAAAACATTTAGCAAGACTTCTGGTAGGCATCGCTTGGCGCATGCGCAGCACGGATCCCATTTCCTGGTACAGATTCAGTTGTGTGGAACTGAAAAACATTGCAGATTTCTGCAGAATTAATGAGTGAAGCAAAAAAATATAGGTATTTATTGTGAGATGAGTGAAGTTAGATTTTGGTCTAAATGAGAAAACATAGATATACAAGGCAAACGTCAAAAATGTACGATGAGCACGTTTTTACACCTTTTTTATGTAAACATGTTACGAAAACCAAAATGTATAATAACAACAAATTTTGGTTGAAGGGCATTTCTTGAAGCCTAAACTTACCTCCTTACAGGAGGTATGTGACCGTGCAGTGTCGTAAAGTTGACAACAACAACAGAGCCGCTGATGGCGCTTCTACTAATGTCTATACATTCTATAATCACAATGAAATGTCTAAATCTTGCCTCCTTTGCGCCCAGGCCGTGTGACATGTGACACCAGACTGCTCATCCTCATCTGTGCGGCCACTACTGCTGCTGTCATTATTGTTCTGATGGTCATTTGTTACATATTTGACCTCCCGTGGTACACCAAAGCCACGTACCAGATCATCCGAGCCAAATACAGAGCGCACCAGGAGAAGGAGGGTGTGGAACTGTTCACGTACCACGCCTTCATCTCATACAGTCACTCGGACGCAGACTGGGTGAGGGACCAGCTGCTGCCTGCCCTGGAGGACATCAGGAACCCTTACCGCCTGTGCATCCATGAGAGGGACTTTACACCTGGCAAGTGGATCATCGACAACATATCGAGAACATTGAAAACAGTCGCAAGGTAAGAGACTGTACTGGTATTGATTGCATTGAGATTACATTGAAGTACTTTTTGAATGTTAGGGAGTATATTTTTTAAAGGTAGTGCAAAATAAGTAGTAGAAGTTGGAGAAGGTGAAGAATGCCTAAAGTCAGCTATCTCAACTTGGGTTCCTTTGCTCCTGTTCACTGATTGGTCAATTGTGCTTCTGCTGTTGGAGAATCAGCTGCAGTTCTGTGATACTCAAGCTTGAGTCGGAAACGCTGCAGCTTTAAAAAAGGTTCAATGATCAAAGTTTTTTAGTAGACTCTACTTAAACAAGATGGCTCCCAGAACTGGACATTTGTTGGAATAGCTTTCTAGTCATTATAAAAAATCAATGGCTAAAACATGTACACACTTTATTGATTCATTTTTTACCTTTTTCCATGTTGTTTTGTGCTGTCGCGCCACTTCGTCAACAGCGAGTGGTGTAACTACGAGCTGTACTTCGCTCAGCAGCGGGCCATGGGCAAGTCTTTCAGTGACGTAATCCTGGTGGTGAAGGAGCCCATCGACCCCGGCTCGCTGCCAACAAGTACTGCAAGCTCAAGAAGATGTTGAGGACTAAAACGTACCTGGAGTGGCCTCAGCAGGGGAACCAGCAGAGCTTCTTTTGGGCCCAGCTCAGGAGTGTGCTGGGGAATCCTTCTCCGGTCAGGCCCAGGAGCTACAGCGGGAGGAACCGGGCACAGTCTGAGGACACACAGCTGCTGGATCCTGACGGTGAATTTAATGAAGATGTCGTAGAGGAACCCGGAAATGCAGCGCAGGGGAGAATGGAAGAACAGTTGATGGTACATAAAGGGTTTTCTGACTAGTCCACAAAAATTGTTGCAGCTTGATCAACCCGATCTCACAAGAAAGCATGTTAACCCTCGACATTTTATACAACATGTCAATAGTGTATGGTTAGCACAATTTTCATGTCTTTTTTGCGTAAACCCTACCCTATTGCAGCCCCAATTTATTTCTATGGTGGTTGTAAAGATGTGTTTTTATTTAGGAATATTGACGAAATCCTAATCTTAAAGCCCCAGCCCTAAACTTACCCATTTTAGTAACTTGAAGCATAAACTTGTTAAACCAAAAGAAAAAATCCCAACGTGGTTTCAAACAAAACTTGTGAGTATTTTACGCTTTTTCGTATCATGCAATATTTTCGATGTGACATATTTACACAAAAAAGGAGTGAAATCGTCCTCATCATACGCTATTTATGCAACACAGTCTCTGAAGAAAACGTAGATTTACAACAAAACCTTAAAGACGTACGATAAGTGCGTTTTCACGCCTTTTTGACGTAAATATGTTACGAAAGGTCAAAACGTAACATACCCAAAAATAATGTCACCACGTGGCTTCAACCAAAACTTGTGGTTATTTTACATTTGGCTTTTCGTAGCATATTGACGTTTAAAAAGGCATGAAAACGTGCTCATTATACGTTTTTGACATTTCTTTGTATATTGACAGTCGATAAATCAAACATTACCATATTTCATAGTTACTTCAGTGAGTCAAAGCATTTTGTATGTTACTGTGTTTTATGGTAATCTCTGTAAATATTTCTAGAATTATTTTTTTATCAATTTAAATATACAGTATTTTTATTGCAGATTAAAATACCTGTCTTGTCAGTTCCCAGGCTGGTATAGGTGAGCTATGTCTCCACCTAACTGGGGACCTGCTTTTGCAAATTTCTGTTAAAGGTTGGCAATAGAAAATATCAAGTCACTTTACAGTCACTGGGACTATTGCTATTTGCTTCTGTTTTCTTTTTCCTTTTAAAACATTTAGGTTGTTTTGCATGTGTAGCTTACCGCTCCTCTCTCTTCGGTCACATGACCCAGTCTGTATGTTCATTCTGTAGTCAAGAGAACTAACAGTTCTGAACAGGTCAATACACACTACTGCACTGTCAAGAGGGTTTCTGACAAGACCAAAATTAGTGGATAACACTGGATGAAGAGAAAACAAAACAAGGAAAATGGGGGCCAGTTGTTAACATTTTTACGACTGTTTATATAGGAATGTATACATTTTTTGTATTTTGGACTTTATTCAAATTGAGTTTTTGTAAGAATTGTCAAACTAATTAAATAATGTTTGTTTTTGTAATCTTATGCAGTATGGTATTAAATGTATTTTTCTTTAAATGTAATATTCAATACTTTATTGTAACAAATAGTGACCTGGTGATGTAAAATGTGTATGTTTAAGAAGAGCCATTCTGATTGGAGTTGTAGAGCTGAATGAACAGGTATAAAGTTATTAATGAGACGAAAACATATTTCTGAAGCATTCGAATCAGAAACACCAATGTTTAGTAATTCTTTGAAGGATGAGTATACAGGTGTAGTACTATGTTTTCTCTAAGTTTATAAATTTAGCAGGACTGCTTCGGTTGTGTATGTGTGCTATAAGAAAACATAGACCTACATATTACAGATGTATAATTAAGGGCGACACGGTGGTGCAGCGGTTAGTGCTTTGGCCTTTCTATGTGGAGTTTGCATGTTTTATCCATGTCTGCGCAGGAGTATTCTGTTTTTTTTCTACGACTAGAAACATGTCCATTAATGGCTCCCCTCCCCGAGGACTTTCCTGCAAAAGAGATTCTGAATCTAAGTGGGACTTTATTCACTCATGGATCGAGTACATTATCTGGACAGGACATTGTTGCTTGTAGCCATTGTAAATCAGCCGCAGTGGTCGCTCCATTTGTTCTGCAGCGGGAAAATCCCTCTATAGGCTAGAAAGCATTTTTTCCCTAGAGTGCAATGTGAACGTGTTAGAAAAATGTACATATTATGTTATCTTCTATTATTTTATGTCACAAAGTGTGATTCAATCATTGTTGTAACTAACCTTTGTGCTTTGAGTTACAGAAGGTTCTGACCTTATCTGCCTGTGTGTGCAGGCAGGAGGAAGGCAGAAGTTAACTCATTGAGATAAACAGATGTCTGTGTTTGTGTCTTATTTGAATATAATGTATGGACTCTGCTTGCCATGCATAGGGCAAGCAGAGTTGATGTAATCAGGGCTCTGAACACTGAATAAAAAGAAAGGAGAGCGTCAGAGGACCAGGGCGCACCGAGAGTGAATGTACTCAGCGATTGTAACTGGGTCTCTATCTCTGTCCGCTCTCCTTGCAAGTATTGTACCTTAATAATCTGTCTTGTCTTTCTTTCCTTACATAGTTGAAGTATTGTTAGGTTTACCAGCATCTAACAAATTGGTCCTTCGAGCCGGATTCCAAGACACCTGAGGACTCCTGGAGGTGACAAAGACTCAGAAAAAGACAGTGGCCACTGCATTTAAGACCTTTTACCGGCTGACTCTCTGGCCATCGCCTGGAGTCTGATGGTTGAAGGAATACCGAAGGAAGGAGAGACAAGGACAGCAAATAGTGAGTACGTTTCAGTTTAAAAACGTGAGTGACTGAGGGTCATTGCGCGTAAATAACCCTGAAAATCCTAGGCTCTAACAGGGAAACGTGGGCAGGTGCCCCTTTATCGGGTAACAGGTTAGTTACTGGCAGATAATAAAAGACTATGGGCAGGTGCCCTTTTATCGGGTAACAGGTTAGTTACTGGCAGATAATAAAAGACTATGGGCAGGTGCCCTTTTATCGGGTAACGGGTTAGTTACTGGCAGATAATAAAAGACTATGGGCAGGTGCCCTTTTATCGGGTAACGGGTTAGTTACTGGCAGATAATAAAAGACTGGTTAAACAGAAACGTACTCAAAAAGGTGCAGTGTGTATGTGAGTGTGTGTGGAGCAGCAGCCCGTTAACACTGCTGTTCATGTAAACTGTTCAGATTAATACAGTGACGTGTTGTAGATGCATTATGCAAGATTTCTCCACCTGACAACGGGTTGAAGTGAGAAATACTACAACAGCGATTATCACTGTCTGAACAAAACATATCCCAGTCTTTAGACACCCCAATGGTTGACAGACTGGACTAAATTGAAATAAATACACAAGTCAAAATACAGTGTAAAGACTATAGAAGCGTAGCTCAGAGAGAACCAAAATTAAATCAACGTTTACAATTATGGGTGACAAAATATGGCTTTAAAGGTAGATTGAGTACCTTTAAAGAGATCTTAAGAGATCTTTTAGATCTCTTAGAACTAAAAGAAAAAGTATATAAAGACTACAAGTAAAACTTAAAAATAAATAAATAAATAAATAAGTAAAAGTAAGTAAGTAAGTAAATAAATAAATAAATAAATGAATAAATAAATAGAAATTTAGAAACAGGGCCAGTACAACCGCCCAAGAGTGCAAACCCCTCCCCCACAGGAGAGTGACGTAGAAGAGGGAGGTGATCATTGGGATGACGTGTCATTATCAGATTCAGAGCTATTTGGTGCTGCAGGAGGTGCTAGCCCTCCAGCATACACAGCTAGCATAGGCTCTAATCTATATCCCACAAAAGATTTGGAAAAAGTAAAGAAAAACATAAAACGAGGGAGATCTCCAATTAGAGTTACTGAAAAGGTCCGCACTAGACATCAAAGAAAATTACAAGGAGAAGTATTAGAATACAACAGAGAGATGGGAGGCACACCAGTGACAATCATTGTTAACCAACCAGCAGCACAACCATCAGCCCCACCAGATGAGGGAGCTAGACAAAAAATGTTGACACCTGACACAGACACAAATAAAAACCCATTTTTGGACAAAGAGTTTTTCGCAGCTCCAATGATAGCCGTAGCTAACCCCAGAGCTGGACAAGGTGACGGACAGAACGTACAACCTGACACAATACTGGGTTTCCGCCCATGGACTGACCAAGACGTAGCTGACACAGTGAAGGGAATTACAACATACACCACTGATGTAGAAGCATTTTGTGCAGAGATGGAGTTACTCCGTGATTCTTACAAACTCAACGGAATGGAGACAGAAAGATGTTATAGGAAAGCCTTAGGTCATTACTGGGCAGCAGTACAGGGGAACTGGACAGGTAGAACAGTTCCAGCAAATGCAAATGAAGTGGGAATTATATTGACTCATGACAGTGCAGATTTAACTCAAAATATAGCTGTTCTACGAACTAGAATTAGAAACAAGTTCCGAAAACCCCCCAATTATGGCATAATAACCAGGACTAAGCAGAAAGAGGATGTAAGTTTTGAAGACTTCCAGATAAGACTGAGAGAGGTATTTAAGATACACAGTGGATTGACAGATCAAGAGGGAGATGTATACAAGCAGCAATTAAAAAACGCATTACATGCAAATTCAAATTAGACATACACCAGTGGATTGAAAAATATTATGTAGGGTTTGGCACAGGTACGTTGGATGGTTACATAGAGCAGGCAAGCCATGCAGACAGATTCATTAAAGAAAAAAAGAAAGAAAAAGCAAAGCAAAGTGCAAACTTTGTTTTAACTTCAGAAGATGGAGAAAGTAGATATTATTCACTGGATTTACAGATATAAGAAGGAAGAGGTAGAGGTAGAGGCAGAGGACAAGGTAGAGGTAGAAGAGGGCAGAGCAGAGGCAACTATCAAAGTCAAGGTCAAGGTGATGTAAAGCAGCAGGATAGTGAAGCATGTTGGTATTGTGGAAAGAAAGGTCACTGGAAACGTAATTGTGAGAGATGGCTAAAGGATAATGGAGATTGGCAGGGTCAAAATGAAGCATGAGTAGACCCAGGACAATGGACCAAACCTTACTTGAAAGATATAGAAAGAGATAATGAAAGTGTAAGACAGATGAGAGAATTTGACGAATATCATGAGAAATTTAATCCAAATAATCTTGAACAAATGGTTAATCCACACATACAATTATGGCAGGGCGATGAGGAAGTTGTCACAGATATTTATAATGCATTAAATGCTACACATAATCTTCCACAAATTGAGCTAGAAGTTAATGGTAAAGTGATAACATTCCTATGTGACACAGGAGCATGTAAAACTACCATTAATTGTAGGCACATCCACTATGGCAGTTAGAACAGCAAGTAAAATAGACACAATAGCAGTATTAAAATGTCTGGCTGAAAATGGTCATAAAGTTAGCAAAAATAAAGTACAGTTTGTCAAACCACAGTAAAATACTTGGGACACTTCCTAAGTAATGGAGGAAGAACTATCACTGAAAGTAGAAAAACAGCTATTTTAAATGCACCTAAACCTATAACTAAAAAACAAATTATGTCGTTTTTAGGACTAACTAATTACTGTAGACACTGGATCCCAAACTATGCAGAAATAGTGTATCCTCTAAGTCAATTGATGTATGAGAAACCTATAGCAATTAATGATAAAAGAATTAAAATGGACTCTAGAAGCTGAAAAAGCCTTATGTGAGGTTAAACAAGTACTAGTATCTAGCACAAGTTTAGCACTTCTAGACTACAAAAACCCTTTTGTGCAAATGGTAGATTGTAAAGGCAAATTTATGACGTCAGTAATTACTCAACAACACGGAAATAAATTAAGACCAATAGCATATATGTGTGACCAGAGAACAAACCTATATTGCCAAAAAATTAATTTAGATATGTAGCAATATTGAGCCATGGTAAGTCACATGTCTCAACAGGAGGGATAGTATCTAAAATAAATAAGCAAAATAGTATAAAAAAAATTTTTAGAAGTTGTCATAATTTTTCACACTGATAGAACTAAAGTAGTAATGCCGACCAGGACTCAATTGACTGGCTCTAAGATAGTTCATAAACCTGAGACAGTAGATGACTGGTTTTTAGTTACTACAGGAATTTCTGGGAATTACAACAACTGGCTGCTGATGGCAGAACAAGCAGCTACAACTCAAAAACAGGACTGTTTAGTTTGTTTAGGCCCAAGACCGATAATGAAAATAATGCCAGCTGTAGTACATAATTACTGTGTTCTAGACTTAATGACTAAAGACAATCCTACTCAAAACTGCACTAAATGGGACAAAATTCACCCACTCTCACCACCTACTAAAAACAACCCATTGTTTGACAAAAATGTTGCAAAAATGAATTGGACATGTCTAATATTGAATGGATCTAAGCCACTGTTAGGGAAGATCCCAGGAGAGCAGTGTATAACAAATATCATTGCTCCACAAAAGTTTGATCCGGTAACGCGTGCTGATGTGTGGTGGTGGTGTGGTGAAGATAAAATCTATGACAGACTGCCTACAAATACAAAAGGAACATGTGCATTAGTCTCTTTACTATTACCAACCTCAGTATTACCACTTAATGCTGAAGACATATGGAACTTATATGAGACTGTCATACCAGAAGAATGGAGAAGAAAGAAGAGAGCAACGATGCCATGGCTTACTCGATTTTTTTAAAAACAACATTACTTGAAAACAATTTACCCCTAGCATTGATCTCTTGTTAATGTATCTATTCAGGTAGAAATTTGTCTGCAAAGTCCTGTCTATGTCTAATTAAATCCCGTTTGTGTCCAACTTTATCTGTTTTGTTTTTAGCATTGTGGCTAACTGTTGTTAGGATGGAGACTCACCTCGCCACAAACAGCTGTATAAATACATTAAAACTCACCATTATGAACAATTCTGAAGCTAAGAATGCATTAGATAACTGAGCAAATCATGCAGACTGAAGTAGAAACTTTAAAATGAATTATTTCTGTTTGTTTACATTTTTAAGGATGCAAAAACCAGGTATAGTCCCTTTAATGAAAATGATCCTACTTATATAGATGCAATAGGGGTTCCTCGGGGAGTCCCAGATGAATATAAATTAGTTAATCAAATATCAGCAGGCTTTGAAAATATTCCAATAATTTCAGCAATATTTCCAATAACTCCAAACAAAAATGTAGACAGAATAAACTACATCCACTACAATGTCCAAAAGCTTGGAAACTATACCGAGGCAGGATTCTCTGCTGTTCATGAACAACTGGCCGCAACGTCCCTTATGACCTTCCAGAACAGAATTGCAATTGACATGCTCCTAGTGGAAACAGGAGGTGTCTGCGCCATCTTCAGTGACCAGTGCTGTACGTTTTCTCCAAACAACACAGCCACAGGTGGAAAGTTCACTTTGGCGCTTGAAGGTCTGCGTACTATGAACAAACGCATGAAAGATCAATCTGGGGTAAATACCTCAATGTGGGACGGCTGGATATCGGTATTTGGTCAGTGGAAAGGACTGGTGTCCTCAGCCTTGATTGCAGCTGCAGTGTTCACTGCTCTGCTCACGCTCTGTGGACGCTCTGTGGATGCTGTTGTATTCCGTGTATTAGAGCCCTATTAACTAAACTAATTAATTCTGCTATCGCCCAGATCCAAAGGACATTCATGGGGAGATGCCATTGCTAGCAGGAAATGATGACGAGCCCGAGGAAGACCTAATTGCACTATTTGAAGACAGCAAAGTCTAAAAACATTACCTCTGAGTGTAAAATACAATTATTCTATAACTGAAAATCTAACAAAGAAGAGGTTAATAGATGATAAAATAATATTGATAAACAGGAGGGAAATGTTAGAAAAATGTACATATTATGTTATCTTCTATTATTTTATGTCACAAAGTGTGATTCAATCATTGTTGTAACTAACCTTTGTGCTTTGAGTTACAGAAGGTTCTGACCTTATCTGCCTGTGTGTGCAGGCAGGAGGAAGGCAGAAGTTAACTCATTGAGATAAACAGATGTCTGTGTTTGTGTCTTATTTGAATATAATGTATGGACTCTGCTTGCCATGCATAGGGCAAGCAGAGTTGATGTAATCAGGGCTCTGAACACTGAATAAAAAGAAAGGAGAGCGTCAGAGGACCAGGGCGCACCGAGAGTGAATGTACTCAGCGATTGTAACTGGGTCTCTATCTCTGTCCGCTCTCCTTGCAAGTATTGTACCTTAATAATCTGTCTTGTCTTTCTTTCCTTACATAGTTGAAGTATTGTTAGGTTTACCAGCATCTAACAGAACGGTAGAAACAGCATCTACAACTTTAAAAAATGTTGGATTTTGCGGAATTTCTTACCTAGTTTCAATCATAAGGTTTTAGTTTCGTATAAAACGTCTTTTTAAGCTTTAGCTTCGGTTACCGCTGCTCACTCTTTTATTCTTGCTCTGATTGGTTATGGACAGTCAGGTGTGAGAACAACGAACACTAGTGAGCAAAAGCCATTGACGCATATTGCCCGGCATCTTTGATCACCGGGGCTTGTATTCACCATATTCTGCCCATTTTTCTTTGCAGTGCACTTCCTGCTTAGCTCCGTTTAGCCTGTAGAATTTTTGTCTTTATGTGTTGAGATTGCCCAGCAAAATAGACAAGCTAAGATGTTAGCTACCTTAGAAAAACAGAAAGTGCACTGCCAAGAAAAGCAAGCACAAAATAAGATTGAATAAATAGAAGATTGTTTGATGCAAAACAGAACTGGGAAGATGAGCATGTGAGCATCAGCTGCAGGACAACATAAGGTTACTAAACATGCATGAAACAATCCAAATACAACTGTGAGCAAACTAGACAAGACAAATATGCCCCTTTAACATCTATTAATTTATTATTCTAAAATGATCGTGGTGCATTCTGTAAAGTGAATA
The DNA here is from genome assembly GCA_038363315.1 of Mugilogobius chulae. Classification (NCBI taxonomy): domain Eukaryota; kingdom Metazoa; phylum Chordata; class Actinopteri; order Gobiiformes; family Gobiidae; genus Mugilogobius; species Mugilogobius chulae. Next base: position 322,691 of record JBBPFD010000669.1, read on the forward strand.
GGAAACAAAAGATATACAAGACCTGCATTTGAGAAACACTTTGGCTCTTTCTCTATTCTCTTTGCCCATTTCCTCTGACCTTCAGCTTAAGACAGAGCCCAGTTACTTGTGTTTCTATTGTTCGTGACCCAGCAGTGCCATTTTACAGTTGGCACATTGTCCACGCTGTTGCCAGGTTACCGAGATGTTTCCAAGGAGCTTTTTATTGTCCAAGAACTCCAATTCTGAACCAACACACAGCACATTTCACCGTACGTCCATTCATCTTGGAGAATGTCTTCAAATTTTTTACCGACTCCACTTTCCTCCATTTTGTTTGAGGACAAATTCCACTTCTCCACCAGGCAGAGTCTCCCCTACGCCAGACACAAATGTTTTTCTTCTCCCAAACTTCACGGTGAGGTTGATGTATGGAACGTCAAAGCTCCGGATTTTTCCATCAGACTGTATCGGACCGTATCAGAACCTCGGGAGAAGGAGAGGAAGGTTCTAGCAGCGCCTGTGAAAGATAGAAAAGTAAAGTTACCAAAGGTGCTGCCAGAGATTGGGAGGAGAAAGATGGAGACGTCGAAGTTCAATACGTTCTACAGAGCTCCTGATGCTGATGAGGCGGAGATGTTGTTTGTGAAGAATGGAAGTATCCAAAAGAGAGGTACAAGAATCCAAAAGAGCACAACTTCAGACCAGTGAGTATCTATAGGATTGTTCTGTTCTTACGATAAAACAATTCAGAATAGAACGTCAGAGATCAGCCATATTTGCAGCGAGTGTGTTGAACATTCAGAAGGATATATTAGCCCAAAACTATGTAAGGATAAAGTTAACCTGCTAATTCTACTCCTGGTAAACAATGTTTATCACTGTGCAGTGTCAGAATAGCATTCAAAGGTCCTGTACCTGATTTTTGTTTTCTTAAAAGTGTAACCAAACCAAAATAATTATTTTTTAGCTTTCTATATCAGTCACACTTATCTAATGCATTCTGAGCCTCTGAATTATTCATCACCATGTGTTTTAAGCTTTTTTCAGCTGTTTGGAGCTAGATGTGCATGTGCCGGTATGCTAACAGCCACAATGCTAACAACAACAAACATTTTTGTTTAATTTTTTTTAACCACTAGCTTTTATTAACATGCGCAATAAAAGCTTTTAACATATCCCATTTATTACTTTTTTTTTTTAATTATACATCAATTCTGACTCAAAGTTTGAGTTTTCCTCCATTTTTACTGACAAAAGACTGTTTTCTCAACAAGTTTTCAATTAATTATACAGACCTAATGTGCATCCTTTAAAGGGTACTATGGACTTTTCTTTTGAAGGGCCCATTGCTGACTCTTGTATTGGTGAACTTCAAATGCTCTAAGAAACTCATCCAATTACAGACCACATCTGTGGAGAGAGATATTATACATTAATGGGGTCACTAACCTTTTTTAGTTGGAAATTAGTAAACTTTGGTTTTCGACTAAAAATCTTTGATAAACACAGCACTGAAAAAACAAGACATCTTTGTACTATCTGAATTAAAATAATTATTTGTTCAGTTCTCATCAAGAGCTGAATGCAGCACTCTGATTGGCTGAGCTTGAGTGGTCCTCTCCAGTTTCACTTTGTTGTTTGTAAAAATATAAGCCATAAAAGCAACTAAACTGAACACGTGGATATGAACCATGTGATGGAGGATTTATTAGGAAGTCAGATTTAAACCTAAACCTTTCATTTATTTATTTTAGCTGCAATTGAACACATCTAATTGAACAAGTGCATGTTAAACATGTTTAATATGATACCGTGGAACATTCTAGTTAAAGTCAATACATCTTAATCTTAATGATGACAGAGCCTCCTGCTGGAAAAGTGACATAGTGCAGCTATTTAAGGATTAGAATTCAGAGTATTAAAGTGCACATGACTTACTTTTAGGATTGTAATTAATTAGTATTTCACAGTATTAAAGTTACACTTGTAGTTACTCAAAAATGTATCTATCTAATTACAGTAACTTAGTTATACCCAACACTGATTAAAAAAATCTTTTGTAGAAAAACAAGCTTTGGTAAACAACTCACCTAATTTTTCTTCTATTAAGTAATGATATTGTTTATAATAACAACTGTCATGCACAACCTATAAACCATAGTTTACAATACACCAGGCTTACAGACAAATCACTTGTGCACGTTAAAGTAAAAGATTTTAACCACTATAGTTCTTTGTACACCAGATGGCGCTGTGTGTCTTCTCTAAAATTATAACAGCTGGTTGTTCTTGTGCAGTTGGATGAAGATGTGTCAGACTTTATCACGACATATGACAAAGACCCAGGCAACCTCAAGATCAAACTGAGAACTCTGGACACTCTGGATCCTCGTAAGTCAAACTAGAATCATTAGACGCTCTAAACTAGCTTTTAACTGGACACAAAGTTGTTGCTTTATTTCTTTACAAGACCCCAAAAGGTCTCTACAGTAAATTAAAAAAGTTATACCACAGTCAGTGAGAATGCCACTACCAAAAATGCACATAGCTCTGACAACAGTTTAATCACATTCTAAATCACTGCTGTGTGTGAACATTCCAACATGTGTAAGGAACTCTACAGCAGTCAGACAGTTGGAGAAATAGCTCCATGAAGGCAGGGAGTTGGAATGTTCCTGATGTTCACTGTTAATCTCTTTCATTCCAGTTCAGAACACATCTCCTCCGAGCCGGGTCAAACTCAGCATAACAAAGATGGACACCTTCAGACCTGCAGAGCCTCAGTGGGATCCCAGACTGCTGCTTCCTGTGAGTCCCTGGCCTCCTAAGTCTGCGTCCTACACAGTCAGTACCTCATCTTCCTCCAGAATACTCCAGAAGCAGTCAATATTTGTGTGATGAACATGTATGTTTGCTTTATGACAGAGGCACAAGCGCAGAAGAGGAGCGTACACTGCCTTTTGGAGCGTGTGGAGGACAAACTTACAAGAACCTGGCAAAAGTCGTGAGCACTGGTACTTTTTATACTTTTAAAACAAGGGATTGGACACGATTTTGACCTAATTTATAGTAATTGAAAAGTTTTAATGAGTTTGTTGTAAGAATGTTGTCATTAGTTTGTATTATGCTGCGTTCACACCGGACTGCGTATTTGCGTAAAAATTTGCGCGTTAAAGCGTATTTTGACGCAGAACATTTTCGAAGCTGATGCCCGAATAGGCGTCCACAACGCCCGGATGCACGTCAAGGCGTTGGGGGACAAAAATACACTTTTAACACCCTGACGCAGATCAAATCACAGATCACGTTGAGAGAAGGAGAGAGGGGAAGAGAGAGAGATTGTTGCACTTAAAAAACTTAGCTTACCCGATAGCACAACTTTCTCCTCCTCCAGGCAGTGTCTTTTTGCTGTCTTTGTCTTTTTAATAGATCCATGTGAGCGTGTTGTAAGTTCAGATCATGTTCCGTGTTGTTTGTTTTGCCATGTCTTCAGATTTTCAAAGCAACAAACGACCAAGTCTTAGAGAAAATCCCCCAAACAAGCGACCTTTCGTTAAAAAATGATTAAGAGACTTGAGTAAACAGTCGTCCTTTCCCGTTGATGTCACGTGTCACAGGAGTGTAGTCTCTGATTGGCTGATGCCGACTTCCAAGATTTTCCAACTTGAGCTTCTAACTTGGCCTAGTCTTTTTTTGGACACGTCTAAAATCACAAAGAAACTTAACTTAAAAATCTCCTGGCCTGAATGAGAACTGCCTGGGATCCATTATTCTGACAAAAAGTGTGTCTGGTCACCAAGTCCTCCATCAAAAACAAAAGATAAAAACAAAGTAGCTCATTGGTCGTCTGCCATTTAGAACAAAATCAAACTCTTCTCAACTTGCATAAGAAGAGTTCCCATTTTTTTGTAGCCATTTTCTGACAAAAAAGTACCAATAAATTAGAATCTGCAGCTTATTCCAGTCAAGCTTTGGATGGAAGTCAATGAACCTGTTTCAATTTCTATGTTGTGGTGTTTTACAATAAACAAAAAATGTCATCCACACTAAACATCTCTTTTGAACTGATGTCTAGACAGTTCCCTGTTCAGTTCTGGATTAGCCTCGGCTCAGTGTGAAGCCAGTAAAATCTAATAATCCTTTCTATATAACATAACTAATACCTGTGTAGACATGACACAGTTTATGCGGCTTGAGTCAGGGCTGTGCAGAGACATTGCAGACTTGGGTGTGAGCCTGCTGCTTCGACCATATGCAGGTCTGTGATCCTAACAGCTGCTCATTCCTCTATGACCAGTATGTATCACTGCACATGTCTCACATACTCCAACATACTGCTCTAAATATACCACTGATACACTGCTCAAAATATTTCTTCCATGTTCGATTTATTACTTCAGTTATGATTGTGGTTGTTATTTTACATATTATGGAGAAAGATAATGATGAGCTACAGGCAAGTGGAGTTTGTTTTTCTGAGGTAATAAACAAAATAGCAAAGCAAAACGACATACAGAAGTGTTTTGCTATAACCTCGCCCCAAACTCCTCTGAGAGGTAAGAGACAACATGTGCACTAAACAGCCGCCATCACCGCAATAACATCCAGACACAGACAAGAGAAGAGCCGGAACGAGATGAGTTTCAGATGAAAGTTCTCTTTTTCTGGACATTTTACTCGTCCTCACAATGTGATGCTCCAGATGAGGGCTATTCAAAGGGCAGCCAGGGGGCCAATGCGGCCTACTACGATGTATGTTTTGGCCCAGACAATGAAGCAGGCCATATACACTGTGTTAGCTTTTATTCAGTGTAATATGCAATATTTATGACATTTAAAGGACTTTTTAAAGCAAAGTTGTTGACAAGAAAGTGTGCTTATTTTCTTGATTGGTATTTTTTTAATACCTTGTTTTAATTAATTTATTTTTGGCTGACACCAGTTGGAGATTTAAGACATTTCAACTGTTGCACAACAATTTCCTTATCACACAGAGTCAAAAACATCCTATTAAAGAACACAAATGTAATGAGTCCAAAATCTGTTCATAAAAAATGTTGGAGACCTGATGTTCCTTTGTGTATCTGGATGTTTTTATGTGTTTTGTATTTATCTCAATAAAAATAGTATAATGTTGGAACACTTTGAGTTGTTTGTTAAAAATGGGTGTAAAATTTTGTAGCTCAATAGCAGTCCAACCCCCAGACCAGAGCCCTCCAAAAGGTTGGCCCAGTGGTAAATATAATTGAATAGCCCTTCCAGATGATGTCACCTGCCAAGGAAGACTGTATTAGAGCTTCTAACCAGATAAACTGTTTCAGCGTCTAACATAATGTACAAGAGTTTTCTAATCATCCATTAGCCTCCTAGCACAATGAGAAAACACATACGGTATGTCCAAACGTCCACACTCACCCTAATCACTCAATCACAACAATGTCCTGTCCTGTTCAGTGGACTATTCAGAGACTCATATCTGGTCTTTTGAACATGAGGTGCACTGCTCTCACCTGACCATAAGTCACGTGACTCTCCAGCTTGAATGGGGAAAAAAATGGTCGGCAAAAGCCAGATAAAAATTAACTTTTGTAATAAATACTGGTCAAGTCTTTCTGAAACACATAAGCTTGGATTAACTTGGACCCACATTAAACAGCAACAGACAGATAATTTAACTTTTACAGTCCAAACTAAGGTAAGCAGTTAATGGCTTTCAGTTTGTTTATTATCTCCGCTCAACAGTGAGTTTAATCATCTTTTTATCATCTTTCATTCAGTCATCTGCTTGGTTCTCATTTTCACAATGCATTGTGGTCTAAATTGACCTTTCTAGGGACCTCACAACTTTTCCAGATGCATTGTGGAGGTAGTGCACCACTTTTAACCTGCTGGACATTTGGACACCACTACAAAATGGTCTGACCGCTATATAGTGCACTATATAGTTAAGGCGCACATTCAGACACAGCCAGTGGACCATTAGAACACTGGAGTGATAATTGCTGAAAATGGGCCTATAGACATTGAACCAAAAAGAGATATTTTTGGCTTGAATATCATTTACCACATTGACAATGTATAGACTGTATCTCTGGTTAGTTTAAAGTTATCTTCATTGAAAAAACAAAAAATGCTTTTCTTTAAAACTTTTTAAACAGAAGGGAAATATAGGCCTAGTAAACTGTGTAATCGCAATGCTGCAATATTCCTGCTTTCTTTTTTGTTGTCTCTTTGTGTGACTGCTTCTTTGTGTGTGTGCAGACCAACTGAACTGTCAAAGTACACACCAGCCAGTCAAGTTTGGTTGTAGCTTCAGCAGCCCTAGTATTAAAGTAGTGTAACTGATTTTCTCATTGTAATGTAAGCACAATATATGTTACAGCTTCCTCTCACAAATCCTTTGACACATGATTAATATCAATATGTATTCATTTTTAGTTGCGGTTATGGCTTAAAAACTTCTTAGAATGAACAAAGTGAAACTGGAGAGGACCACCAAGCACAGCCAATCAGAGAGCTGGATTCAGCTTCTTTATTATTCAATTTAGAGGGTTAACTCAAACTCTCATTAATCTTTCCTTGTGTAACTTTTGGAGTTTGAAAACTGATCAGTCAGTCAAAAATAACAAATAAAATAGTCAGCAGCTACTTTCATACAAAGAACTTTGTCTTCTTAACTCAGAAAACATTTAGCAGAAAATAACGATGTGTCAAAAGAATCTTTTAAGCCTAAAATCCGTCTTCAGCTGAAGATAGTAGGGATGGTGCAGTGCCACAAAACACCAAGATGGCGACATCGTTCAAAACCTTTGCCACTTACGCAGTGCACCTTTAAATCTCGTCTAAAGACCCACTTTACTCTCTGGCTTTTAACACAGACTGAGTTGTGTGGTCCTCTGTTGTCTTTTTTATTTTGTTTTTATTTGTCTTATGAGAGTTGTTGTTTTATTTATAGTATTGATTGTACTGGTTTTACTGTTATGACAAGTAGGTCAAACTGTAACTGTCTTTGTGAAATGTGCTATATAAATAAAGTGGTTTCGATCCCGACATCAAATATAGTCTATCACACTTCCATCTATTTTATTTTACAGTGTGTGAGCTACAATATCTTCACCCTTTGACATCATCATTAAGACTGCACATTGCTAACCCCACATACCCACCCTGTTATTGTTGTTAAGCTCCGTCCGAATGCGTGGGGTCATAAACAGGACTTCCAACGGATGTGGACGCTCTGATGTGGCGCTGTCATGTGCGGGGAGAGGAGTCGCAGCCAAGCCTTCAAAGAGACGCAAAAAAACACAAAAATCATGTTCCATTATGGAGACCCACTGCTGTTAGCATCAAAGATAGGAGTTAGTCTGCCAGCGAGGAAAAAGAAGCTAATGAAAGTCGTTTTATAAGCAAATTCAACACAGAGTTTGACAGAGAGTTAAGCAGCTGTGGTTGGAGTTTGTATTAAAGTTGACAGCTTGAATCTCATAAACAAATACTGTTTTTGTGTCCTTAGGCAAGACACAGCAGCCGTGGTGTGAAAACGTGTACAGTAATATCTGTTTTCAACACTAAGACAGAAGATGTGGCAACTGTTAAGAGCTAAAAGAGCGGTTTGGACAGAACTGTGTAACTCAACTGATCCGAGCTTGCCTGCTTCTGTAAACACAGCTGTAGTCAGAGCTGAGTCATGTTCAGATGAATGACACAGCCTTAAGCAAGACTTTTAACCCACTGCCCCCTCGCTCTCTCTGTACCTCTCTGTCCAGAATTTAGGACAAAAATAATTGTTATTTATTATTTGCATTGGCCTTGTCTTTTGAGAGTGTCGCTGACGGTGAGTGAGATCCAAACATCACAGTGCCCAGAGCCAATTTACCAAGGTCACGTTTGTCCACAAGAAAATGAAAAGTTTGGATGGGCATGAACACGATGATCTGTTCCGGGCAAAGTCAGAAGCCTGCAGCGGCAACGTGTTCTCATAGATTTCGTAAATAGCACGCCATGACAAATTGCGAGCCATGACGACGCCCTCTGCCTGTTTTGGCGTGCAATTACACGCTCGTTTTTTCTGGCATACTATGAACACGCGATGTGGTTAAGGACAAACACGAGGTTTTCAAGGGATTATTAACGGCTAACTTTAGGTCTGAAGTTGCAACGATAGGTAAGATTAGATCTGAGGCTTGGAGTTGGTTAAGGTTAGGATTAGGATGTGTTAGTATTCATGAATAATAACACGTCTTAACATTCACCATTGAAATAAATGAACTAGGACAGAAACGCGTCAAATACACACACAAAAAATAGAGTTGCGTTCATATGACACGCTGTTTACAATAGCGTGGTACTGACACGTTTATCTATGAGAACAGGCTGGCAGCGGCACTTCCACAGAGGCTGGCTCTATACAACGCCAAACAAGATGACATCTACCCCGGAAACGATAACCCAGGGCAATTTCTCCAGAGCTGTTGCTGGTCAGGCAATTGGTTGATGGGACTTCTACAATATTACCCTACGACTTTATTATGGAACTGGCGGCCTTGATTTCTTACAATGACCTTTTAATCCATTCAAATGGCAGCAATCTTGTGTTTTTTGTTTTGTTTTGTTTTTGTTTTATGGTGACTTGCCTGACCTGTAGCATTCTAATGTGGCTCTTTGTCTTGCACACAATTCGCCTAAACGCCTCAACCTCTGACCAACACCAATGTTATTGGTTGGTGGTGGGGAAACTGGAGTGCCCAGAGGAAACCAGCCAGACACGGGGAGGAACATGTAAACTCCACACAGAAAAACCCAGGTCGCACGGGAATCGAACCTGCAACTTTAAGTAAGGAGTGCTGTGTGTGCAATACAATGTCTAGCCTTCAGTGCGTTCTTGAAGTAAATGCAGGATTTTTAGCTGCAATGCTTTTTAACAACGTGGGGATCAAAAATTATTATTTATTTTTAAACAAATTGACCGATCAATCCAAACTAAAAATTCTAAATGAAAATGCTGCTCGTTTCGCTATATTTTTGCATATTATGGCACAACACTACATTTATTGACCACTTCTGCTCCTGAAACATGTTGTAGGTTTTGACAAAGAAAACATTCTGCACAGTTTAGCCCACGAGTGAATGTTGTGTAATGCTAATGCTGGACCTTTAAAATCTCACATGACACCACAACATACATTTCCCTCAACTCAACTTAACCCACAGCCCATCCTCCTCTTTTCAACTCTAGTTAACACACCTTTACAAGCTCTATCACGCTGCTGCTTCTCCCACATTTTTACCATCTGACTAACACTTGATTCACAAACTATTATCTCTAATTACCTCCTGACGAGTGGGCTTCTTGTTGGAACATAAAGTTTGCACATTATGTAAGACTGGAACCGTTAGTGCCGCTTGTTATCTGTGACTGATCAGCGAGGTGTTTGTGTGTGTGTGGGGGCGGGCCTGTCGTGAGCTGTTCCTGTCTGGCGGCCAATCAGTTTGAAGAAAACAGAGGGGCGGTGCTTGTGGAGCAGGAGGACGCACACACGCACTTCGGTTCAGTTCTGTGGGGAGAGAAAGGGAGTTACTACTGCTGCTGCTGCTGACTAATCCAGCTTCACCTACGGTAAGACTGATGCAACTTTCTAAGCCTACTATTTGATCTTTTAGTCTTGTTTTGGATAGGCTGATTACGCCTAAAGGATATATTTTTTAAATGAGTATCAAATCTGTAGAAATATACCTGCCTAAATACTAATTATACGCTAATAACAATAATAATTCTTGCAATGAATAGGTTGAAGTTGTGAGTTGATTAGCTACTTTTATTCATTAAAATATAGAGATAAAATGCGTGTGCGTTTAGCTTTTTACCACTATAGCAACAATAATATGCTAAATATTAACAAGCCTAGTAAATGAATAAGCCTCGGCTTTTTATTGCAAGTTGTAAAGTCAGTCAAATATTATTGACTGGTCTTACTTTTCCTACACAAATGTAAAGGTTTTTATTAGTTGTTTATCTTAGCAAAGCATATTTTTGCACTGCACTGGTTAACAAAAGTAGCTTAGCAGCATAGTGCTACTTTAATGCAACCATACCATGTTACATTATATCTTTTTCCTACTCGTGACATGAATAAGAAAGGTCTTGAATTTAGTTGACACTGGTTATTACATTGTATTTATTATTATTTTTTTTTCATGCAGACATGTTATAAGGAATTTTCTGTGTAAAAGAATTGCTCATACATTTTTTGAGATACTTTTAGTTCTCATTTTGCATAGACCTACACAAGATCTGACAAATACTTGGCTGAAAATTATGTGTAATGTAATTTTTGGACTGTAAGCCTGCTACTTTTTTACGCAAGCGTTGAAGTCTGCGGTGTATACGTAGCAGCATATTTATGGATTCATATAGACTGACCAGTGTGGCGTATATACTGTGTTTACTTCAATGTCAGACCTAGGCAAACTGTGGCTCAAGGGCCAAATGCAGCCCTCGGACAGTTTCAATGTGGCCCCACATGTTACACTAAATGTTATGTATGTAGTACATTTTTCTATTCATTTGGGTTTTATTTCCTTATTCATATTATATTAAAATATACGTAGAAAGTCCTGATGTGTTATAATGGTCCTGGTTTGAGTAGTTGTGACATTTTGACAATATTTAACACAAACCTTGTGAGTATTTACTGAACTGATCATTTTGTGTTTGGCCATTTATTTTCATCGTCATTTGTTTTAACAAAGTTTATTTGTGTTTTAGCTCTTTGATGTCACAATAATTGCATTTAGAGCAGGGGTCTCTAACCTGTAGCTCGGGAGCTACCAGTAGCTCGCCACCACCTTTCAGGTAGCTCGCCAAAGGATTTTGGAAACATACAATTTATGCTTTATTACACACATTTTATTTATCACATGCCTATTTCTACAGTAAATGAGTCTTTAGATGCCTAATTGTGTCAATTTCTATATAAATATTGGCTAAGTTTCCATATATGCCTCTTAACTATGCCAGTTAACTTCACTTTTTGGTCATCGCTAAAAGTAGTCGCTCGTTGCCAACCAACATTGTCAATATTGGTTGGAAATCGTGCCAACCAACATTGACAAATCTGGTTGATGTTTGTTGGCATGACTGGGACTGAACGTTGAACAAGACTTGAAACTATTTTAATTAAAGATATGTTTGATTTTTAGCACAATTCTTGTGTTTCAAAACGTGTTGAAATCTGTATTTTATGCCTGCACATAGGGCTTGGCAATATCATGATAAAAATCGAATTGTGAGCTCATCTCTGTGACAATCTGCTTTTTTCATGAAATTGTCATATTGTGATTTCCCACACTTTGAAAATCTGCCTTTGACTCTGGATTTAAATGTTTTCTGAAACATCAAATACTTCTTTGTACCTCAAAGGCAAAAAAAAATCGAAATTGTGAACTGGCTCCAAGAAAATCGTGATAACATTTTTTTTCCCATTTATCGTCCAGCCATATCGCACAGCATATAATTTTGCCAACTTATAATAAAAATACATTTGCAGACCAAATAGGACTGAAGCAACACATTGAGCATGTGTGATAATTTTAACACTTCTTTGTGCTGATTCATTCAACACAACTAATGTGTTAACTGCCCCAACACATTCACTGTGTTAAGCTTGACACGTTTTGTTGTCCTTAAATGGACTCACCAGTGTGTTAACATAACACGTTTGTGTTGTTTTAACTAGCCTACTATAGTTACAGCTTCAGGCAAGGGCTGAAACTAGCATTCTGATTGGCCACCTGAGTTTCACTTTGCCGTTCGCAGATGAAAAAGAGTATGGGTCGTGAATTGATGCTTGTGAATATAATAGTTTACCACAGACTTTGTGAGAGCAAGGCACAAGTTAATGTTTCATTTCGATTATGCAGTGTTTTAAAAGGCAGGCTGCTTCAGCTTTAAAGGGACTATTGTGTTTTTTGAAACTATTTAGTATGAAACTAGAACTTATACAGATCAGTAATTTACCTTTTGTTCGTTATAAAACAAAAGTTAACTAAAAAATTAAAAATAGAAACAGCTCCATTGACTTCCTGTTCAAAACTGCAGAACTGATAAGCCCGCGCTTCATTATAAATGTAACTGTAAAAAGATACAGATTTTTAAAACTATTTTTATTGTTGGAAAGTGGATATGGGACAGTATCGACCATATATGCTTCACTTTGAGTATTAATCTTTTGAATTATAACAAGTAAATACACACAATGGGAGGGATAGGTGGTAGGTGAGAAGAGGATTTCTGAGCACTTGAGCTGCAGCTGAAGAACAATACAAGATTACTCAACATGCAGGAATCAATTCAATATAACTTTGAGTAAAGTAATGATAAAGTAAGCGATATAAAGGTTAAAAACTTAGAAAAGTGAATTGACATAATAGGTCCTTTAAGAAAACATTGTAAAGTTTAGTGTAGAATAGATGAGACTTTAAAGCTGAGGTACCTGTTTTTTCAACCTGTTCTCATGGGTTGCATGTATACTACTCCAATTGTGTGCCATGACAACCCTTCTGCCTTTTCTTAATAGACACGTGATATGGCTGGTTGGATTTTTACATTGCCAAACATGAGGACTATTTAAATCTGTCAGGCTAGTTTCTTCTTACTTCATACTACGCCTGAGAACATATCAAAATGAACATCTTTTGTGAAACTATAGCAGACCACTAAGCTCAGCCAATGAGACGCAGCTTTCGGCTGGCTATGAGAAATTAAATACATTATTACTTGATTACGACAACACACAGCAGTCACGCAGGGCTACATTTACAGTATACTGTTTATTGGAAAAGATGAAATGCTTACTATTTTACCTCAGCTTCAAGATTTGTATGAAATGCATTTTGAGAAAGCTTGTCCCAAATCTATTCTTGCAGATTAAGTTAGATGAAAATAAACACAAACATTTAGGTGCAAATTAAACAAAGTTGTTGTGAAAGAGCAAAAAGATTAAAACTGATTAAATCCTACTTCAAATAAAAAGAATGTTGCCTTTAGTTTTGTAAATGAAGATCAGACAGATCTAGCAACAGGTGATCTTTATTCATTATATTACGTGGAGTGACAGGTTCACGGGCCAATCAGCTGTCAGAAACCTCTCCGCGCGGACCAATAGCCGCTCCGTGTCTCGTGAGAGTGGGCGTCGACGCTGGCACCGCTCGCACAGTGCAGCAAGCGGCAGCCGCCTCCCAGAGTTGCCAAGTCCGCTTCTTTAAGCGACTTTGGGCTTCTTATTTGGAAGTCGCTTGTGAATTTGACGGTCGCGGGTTGCGGTTTTTGGGCTTGCTCCTTTGCCACACTTTGACGTCATAACAAGGTGATTTTTACGTTTTTTCAGGTTTATATCACGAAAATTACCACTATGATAAAAAATATGGAATTTTTATATTTCATGTTTAAAATCTTTATTAATGATCAAAATTATTAAAATATGCAAAAAATCATTGTCAATGTTTTGCTGTGACAGATATGTTGAATTAATTGCTTATTTTAATACTTTTTATTGAGTGCCTGAAGTCGCTTTTTTGGGCTTTTTTTTAAAACCAGGTCGCTTGTTGCTCTCTGATAATCTGGCAACCCTGCCGCCTCCCCGCGCTCACAACACGGCCAGACACAGCCCAGGCAACCGCCGCTGGACGAGAACGGAGCTTTTCTGGATCAGCATCGAGTCTTATTCACTGGAAATAGACCGCACGTTGTAGATAAATCGTGTTTACGCGAGATACAGTTGGATTGGAGTGAAAATTACGCCGGGATTTACGCATTGGAGACGCAAACGGTGGGTAACCTGACTGCAAATGTGCACAGCCTTTTTTTGTAGCCGTGGTTGGGCTATTCACCTGCTTTGGGCTTGATTTGGACTCGATAAATCTCCATTTAGCTGCACATTTTTGACAATTCACGCTTATTTCTTATTATAAACGATAAATACGAAATTATTTGTTTTTTGGGCTGCCTGTTTTCGTCTATAAGCGCGAATTCCGAAAAGAACAATAGACCCACGTGAAAAATCAGTGCATTCTGTCTTGTGTCAGCGTAATTCGATTTCCACCCAAACTACTTGACATGCAAGCCGGATAAACCCGCAGAGAATTATTACCTGGCACAATGGGGGCCCCAGCAGTTTTATGGGGGCCCCTTAGCTTTTGGAAGGGCTCTTTAGCTTGGAACTTAATAGCTTCCGTTACCTTTACTACCTGGACAACAAACAAATGCAGGGAAAACAAAGACAAGCCTATAATTGAAGCTGGCAGAGGAGGGATCGTGTTTCAGATTGAGCTGGTGAAAATGCAGAGTAGAATTACAAAGAATACTGGGTGGAAGTTTGGAAATGCCAATGCAGGCTGTTTTTTTTTACTGACGTATGTGGAAAAATGTGTCGTAAAAGTAGTTACATTTCCTCATTTGAAGTTGCAAACAGCTAAAAATTAGAAAATGAGAAAAGATCATTTTTTATATTTGATTCCAAAATCAAATCTGGTTATTTTTGTTGCTTGAAAAACGATTATTTGTGCAATCAAGTGTTATGGTTCGTTATTAAAAAGACAAAAATGTTAAAATGCAATTTATATTCTAAGAGAAATACTTGATTCTCACAGATTTTGATACTAAAAAATGCTATTATGGGGTGCACGGTAGCCAAGTGGTTAGAGCTCTGGCTTCCCAATAAGGAGGTCGTGGGTTCGACTCCCGGGTCGGACCATATCAACATCTCACGATCTCTCTGGGTGGAGTTTGCATGTTCTCCCCGTGTCACCGTGGGTTTTCTCCGGGTACTCCGGTTTCCTCCCACCGCCAAAAACATGCATGTTTAGGTTAATAGTGCATCACTGTAAATTTCCCTGTGAGTGAATGAGAGAGTGAATGTTGTCTGTCTAACCCTGCGGCAAGTTGGCCACTGTCCAGGGTGTTTCCCCGCCTAAGGCCCAAAGTCACTGGGATAGGCTCCAGTCACCCGCGACCCCTAACGGGATTAAGCGGTAGAAAAATGAATGAAAATGCTATTTTTCAAATCAATGTTTTAAACAGTGCAGATGACTGACAAAATATTTTGATTTGTTTTGTTAAGTTTGATCTTAACTGTTATGATAATTCTCTTTCTCAAATGAGTTTCTAGAGTTAATATAAATTTTACAATCTGATTTTCAAAAACTTAAGTACAAGGTATTTTTGACTACATCCAACTTCACACAACAAGGTATTCACCCAGGAAAAAGACATTAGCTAGTTTGTGGTCAAATCAAACTAACAAACTAGCTTTTATTGATGAGTGTTTGTAAATGTCTGTAACTTTTTTACTTAAATAAGAAAGACCCACTAAGCTTTGTAGAGTGCAGTTCTACAAAAAAAAAAAATATGTAATCGACTAATTAGTCTAATGGTTCTCAACCTTTTTCAGTTTTGACTAGGGATGCACCGTCCAATACTGGGAGCGGATATCAGTGCCGATCCAGGGAATTTTACTGGATCGGGTATCAGCTTCATGATATCGCTTCAGTCGATTTAATTGTTTAATTATAATGAGACTAATTTATAAGTTAGCGTTGATCCTGAACATTTCAGAATGTTACACTTTATTCAGATTAAGTTAAGTTGTAACTTGCACGATAAATAGCTTCTACAGAACACTAGCTTACTGTACATCCCTATATACAGCACACCTGTGGTCAAAATACAAAAAAGCAAGCATAAGGAAGCTCAGTGTGGCATACAATGACTGTCTAAGGATTTATTAAAAACCAAGGTGGGAGATCAATCACTTTTTTTTTTTTTTTTTTTTTTTTTTTTTTTTTTTTTTTTTTTTTTTTTTTTTTTTTTTTTTTTTTTTTTTTAAAAAGGCCAAGGTGGAGAGTGCAGTCACCTGTTTGTCACAGCAGGGATTAAGACATTTCAGGCAGTCTTGCGCTGTCTGATGTACAGATTCATCTGTCATCTTAATGACTCTAAAAACTTATCATTAGGAGCTTGACTGATGTGAAACTCAGTGCCACAAGGTACCAGTCTGAACTGTGGAAACACTGGTACAGTTGTTTGCTGTAATTTGTGGTACGTTGTGCTGTATTTGTTTAGTTGTTTGTGTTTTTTAACTCTGGACCACGAGTCTGTAATAAAGTTTGATGATGATGATGAGGACCAAATTTCTTATGTTTTGATAAGAAAAAATTAGCTATTTCAGTCCTTATATCAGTTTCGGTTGATATCGAGTATCGGCAGATACTTGAAGCCAAGATATTGTAATCTGTATCGGAAGTAAAAAAAGCTGGATTGGTGCATCCCTAGTTTTGACCTCTTCAATAACAACTGTAGCCATTTGTGGCCCACAGACTACCTGCAAAACGATAAAGTAGTCTTCTTTAGTCCTATAATTGATCGGAATTTAAAGACGAATATAGATAAATTAATCTTGTTGTCGGCAAATAAATGGGAATGTACACCTATCTGTATGAAGCTGTCAGACCTTGTTTAAGATCTTAAGTTTAAAGTTTTCACATGATCAGGGGCCCCAGAAGTCATTTCGACTAATCCAGTGAGTAGTAGATTTTTGATCTGATCATGTATCTGACCCAAACAATTTACAACTGTACAAAAAACTACAGCACTAAAGTTTTAACCTCTCAGATCAAGGAAGCTGTGATTGTATTTTGATCTACAGAAATGTTGAGTGTTGGATTATTTCACTGTTTTTATGTTTTGTACTATAGAACCTACTCTAACATCCTCTGAACACTGCAAAATATTAAATTGCACAATTATTTTGGCTTC
This sequence comes from Mugilogobius chulae, assembly GCA_038363315.1. Taxonomy (NCBI): domain Eukaryota; kingdom Metazoa; phylum Chordata; class Actinopteri; order Gobiiformes; family Gobiidae; genus Mugilogobius; species Mugilogobius chulae. Next base: position 339,483 of record JBBPFD010000669.1, read on the forward strand.
GCTCCCAGTGGTATTTGGAATGAATTTATTCCCTATCAATCATTGCTGACAGTGCCGTTGGTTCTGTGTAAATTTAAGAAAACTTGTCAAACCTGCTAGAGTAATTATGATAACGACTTATTCAATATTAGCTGGAACTAGATTTTTGTTGCTCTGTGTTATCATGTGTACATTTTCTTTGCTTTTTCCAGTACAGTAAGAAAAGTCTGAGCATTATTGTATCATGGTGAGATACATGAATTTGGAATATAATGACTGTGCTACTATTTCTCTCAGTTAAGACAAATTGTGGCTAATTCTTACTATTTGTGCCTGATTATTTTAAAGCCTTGAACAGGAGGAGTGGAAGCTAAATAACTTAGTAGCAGTAACTTAAGTAGTCTGAAAATGGTAGATTCTCTAAAACCCACAGTTGAGATATTTCAGATACAACCCTGTCAAACTCATCAAATTTCAATGCCAGTTATGATTGCTGCTACAATCAGTTACTAATTATTATTATTCACTTTTAAATGCACTCAATTTGCACGCCTGTATTTGTTTGAAAGGAAAAGTTCCCACCTACAACTTGTAGAGGGAGGTTTGGCCATGTGCCAAATATTAAGATTCCTGTAGACGGACTCAGATTACCTTAATTATGTACTAGATACAGGTAAATTAAAATCTGATCTTTTTACCAGAAGGGTTATAGTTTACAGTGGTGAAAATGTGTGTGTTTTGAGCAGAGCGATGCATTGAACAGAAAAATCTTAAAATCAAAAATAGGATGACTATTGATGTTTTTTTTGTCCAGCCCTGTTGTAGAGTGCAATTTCTACATAAATCTAGTTAATTTACCATAGTTTGATAAATTGGTAAATTAAAAGCCAAAACCTTTTCCCCAGTGGGCAAAAAATTAGCAGAGTTTTACTTTGATGGGCCAAAATGTGTTATGGTGAAGAGATGATGATTAAATTGTTTATTATTAACATGTTTTTGGAGAGTACACTTATTTTTGGAGACTTAAAGGTGGAGTAGCTATTTTTTTTAGTTGTAAATTAGTAAACTTTGTGCTCTGGAGGGTCAAATAAGTTATTTATGATTATAGACACTAAGCTATTTCCTGTCGCTGTTTTTTGTTTTGTTTTTTTAATTGCAGCTTCTTTTTATACCTAGAAAAGGGTTGACTACTTGGGGCATAATATCACCAATTATCCTGTTTTTCTCATGGCAATGTAGCACTTCAAAATGTATTATTATCGCATTCCAAGAATAGCATTATTGAGCTAGTCAACAAAGTTTGCCATTTGGATTACTAGACTGAAAAGGAAATGTGGTTTGGCCAAAAGAGCTATATTATATTGACTAAAGAAAAAAAATACTAGTTTTTCTGTTTGGCCAACAATCTTCGTAGACAATGTTTTGCACCCTAATAAATAAACTTTGTACTATTCTGACTTCTGTTGTGAAATGCTCTTAAGCAACACATTACAAACACCTTTTTCCGTTGTTGAATTGGATACACTGTTTCACGTCACGTTTGTTCTTATCAATTGTTTACTGTACAGATCTGACTCACTTTTATGGTTTATAATTACACCTTTGGCTTGCCTTTTGGACTCCGCCTACGCCAAGCAGTTGACTAAATCTGTTTATTGTGCTTTCAGGAAACCTCTGCACTCCTCTTGGAATACAACCACCTTGAAGGATTATTCCCGGGATTATAAATTGGCAGTCCTTCCCCATGCTCCAAGATGGGGAACGGATTATCAGAACAACCCCAATTCCTCTCAAACGTTCCATTCTTCCAATCTTTTCACATCGCCATTCTCGGACTAGATTCCGCCGGCAAAACCACGGTCCTCTACAGACTTCAATTCAACGAGTTCGTCAACACTGTCCCGACTAAAGGGTTCAACACCGAGAAGGTCAAAGTATCTCTTGGTGGAAATAGGACGGTTACTTACCATTTCTGGGATGTTGGCGGACAAGAGAAACTTCGCCCGCTCTGGAAATCCTACACGCGCTGCACGGACGGAATCATTTTTGTCGTAGACTCTGTTGACACTGAGCGAATGGAGGAGGCCAAAACGGAACTCCATAAAATCGCCAAAACGTCAGAAAACCAAGGCGTTCCCATTTTGTTGGTGGCGAACAAGCAGGACTTGAGACACGCCTTGGGGCTGGAGGAGATTGAGAAACTGTTGGCGTTGAAGGAACTGGGGCCCGCGACTCCTGGCACCTCCAGCCGACTTGCGCGATTATCGGGGATGGATTGCGGGAGGGGATTGAAAGACTGCACGATATGATTCAAAAAGGAGGAGAGCGCTACGGCAGCAGAAGAAGAAAAGATAAAGAAGGGAGAAAAAGTGTTTTGTTGTTTTATGTGAAGGAATTGGTGGTAAAGGAGTGGATGGGGAAAGGGTTGGGTTTCAGTTGACGACGCAAGATTCAATAAACAAGAATGTGTAGCAACGGTGAGAGCATGTAAAGGCTGATTTTGAGATGGAACTGAACAGACACACCAGGACTATAGACTTAAACTCGACGATAGTTTGCAGTCACGTACTTGAATGTGATGCAAGAAATATTTAAAAGGAAATCTCATATTTTCAATCAGGTAGTTCCTATTACTGACTAAACCCATCCAGTTTTTGTATTACAACAAAAAAAGTAATTCACGTTATTCTTTTTAGCGACCCTCCAGCTGTATTTAATTAAATTTGCCTGCAGAAAGCTATGTCATGTGAAGAAAACCTATTGTGTCTTTCCACAAAATACAACTTAATTTTCATATGTTCTTTTCTTAAAAAAGATTCAAAAAGCTGGAGCAAATGAGGTTAAAGGTGCAATGTGTAACTTTTTTGACCAAAAGTGGATTTAAAAAAAAAAACTTTTTTTTAATATCATTTAGATTGTTTTGTCGCACTAAGTAAATTGCAAAAATCTGCGTTTTTATTTGGGGTAGGCTTGCATAGCCACAAAATAGCCCGTTATTTGGCTTAGAGGAGGGCCTCCGCTGATCTGTTTCCATGGAAACCTGGTTCCTTTAGCTGCATTTTGTCACATTATAGCATAACACAGATTTATCCCCACTAGAAAAGTTTCAAAGCATGTTTTTAACTTTCTCTTTTCACTAAATTGTGTAGCTGACTTCGAATATGGAAAGTTATACAGTGCACCTTTAACTTAAAGTTTTTGTTTAATACACTTTTTGTATTCAATTTAAGAAGTTAACAAATTAATCTGCTTGTTCTGAAAAGTGCACACCCCTTTACAAATTGTCACTCACATAATCTTACATAGGTTGACCAATAAGACAAATGTGTAGACTCGTAGAAACTCACAAAATTACACAAATAGCAGATAAACAAGGACACAAGATCACAGTTTGAATTTTATTACTGTATTGCTCAGCCCTAGGTTAAGATTTTGCCTGATTTAGCTAGCTGAAACATAAGCCTATTACATGTTAGCAGATTAGTTTAGGTAATGTAATGGGAGAACTCTTAACTTTCATTATCTGAAGTTTCCCTTTATTGCCTCATGAGTTTTTTGGTTTCAGCGTGTGTTAGCTAGCTGCTTACGTATGCACGTTGACACATGCTAATCCAGTAGAGAGGACGTAGCCTATTCTACAACTAGTGCTAGCATTCCATACGCTACAATGGGCATGAAGGTAAACAGTCTGGTTTAGAATACACAAAAGCCTCAGAGGTGAAAAGGTTAGTTTTAGTTGCTGGTAGGTGAAAATAGTTTTAGTTAGAATTGAGAAGAATTTTGCAGAGGTACACTGCAAAAATGTTTCTAGATTTGTTAAAATGCCTTGAAATTAAAATATTTTTGTAGTTTTTTTGGTTACTTTCACTTTTTTTTTTTTTAACCAAAATATTTTCCATTGGAGTACTAAAATATGTTGTAAAGTGGAGTATGACACATCACTAAAACAATTATTAATCTTGTCAAAACTACTTAAAATATTTTGTATTTCAGTTCTTTTTACCAAAGCTAAACACTCCATTTTTGCAGTGTACAAAATGTCTGACTTTGTAACCAAGGTGACAAAAGTTGTGTCCACTCCTTTGTACTTTCAATGAAAGATCCTGTTGTCCTGAACGGATTGAAATGTCTACAGTGGCCCTGCTGAGTTTTATCAGTGCACACGAGCTTTAGCGTAGGTCTGATGGGTTAGAAAGTGATTACAGAGGACACCGTATGAAATAAGAACGTTCTAGATATGTAGATAAGAATTTTACACCAAGACAAAAGCACTGGAGGCTTTAGAAAGTGACTGCGTCCAAATGTCCACACTCTACCTGTGTTAGAGTATGTTTTAGAGTCTGAATATAAACTCTAAATTTCCCACAATGCATCTGGAATACTAGTGTCCAACAATGGTCACTAGACAAGCCTACGAAATGTAAATTTTTTGGCTGTTATAATGTTTTTGTCATTAAAAACACACCTGAAGTCATCTTGTTTCACTCACACTTATTGTATTTATTGCACAAATTCTGCATATTAAGTTTCACCTATTCCACCTTGTGATGTCATTAAGTGACGATAATGTACTAAAAGCTCTATGTGTTTTTGAATATTGACTGTCTCAGCTAAACCAAAAGCAAAACTAAACTATTCCACAAAAAGACAACAGCTAAAGCTTTGTATGATGAATTCTCTTGAGGCTAAAATTAGTTGTTAATGTTCACTTAATGACATTACAACTTCGAACAGAGCATTTTTGGAGATGTTGATTGAATAATTGCTCAAAAATGTGTGAATGAAATTTTAAAAAAATCCAGCTCGTGTGTGTTTTTGGTGAGGTACAAATTTTCTAGCATCGCTAAAAGCTAGCATAAGTAAAATTACCAATGTGTAGGACCTTTTACTAGAAACGACATAAAAGATTATAAAACTGTTTATACAAAGCACTGTTGAGCTAAAAATATTAGCATATAAGCATTAGCTAAAGATGCTAATGTTAGCCGGTTAGCTAAGTTTAAGCTGTAAAAGATTGTTAGCATTGGCAAAACATCTACTAATCCAGCTGTTTGATGTTTAATGTTAAATAAAACTTGTTGATGAATTGTACTATATAAATATGGGCGTGTCAGATAAATTCAGACAGTTTTTAATAAAGAAATACATTTTATCAAAGATTTAGCCACAGTTTTTGACCTGCGACGTGAGCTTTGAGAAGTTGGGACATGAGTGTGGACATTCGGACACAGTTTTAGAAGGCTAACGGAGGTATTACCAAAAATATTTAAGAAATGTTACGAAAAGTTTAAGATAGCAGAATTTATGAGCGACAGTGAAAGGTGCACCACAATTTCTCTTTGTATAAGTGTTATTAGGGCTGTATCATGACAAAACGGCAATATTCGATAACTGGTTGAATACTGTGATAATTTAACAGCCTGTGTGTGTGTTTTTCCTACTTTTTTACACTGGACTCTATGTGAAGTATTACTGTGTACCTTTGCTTTGCTGTTAGCTCACGTTAGCTCGCTGCGCTACGTTAGATTTTTGTTCAAAGCACTTTAGTTGATACGTTCACAGTTTACAGTTGTTTGTATGGCGCGTTTGATGGATGATTTTTACAAGAACAAATTTGATATACAGTATGAATAAAATAGAAATTGATGCTTAAACAATGATGGACAAATTATGCTTTATGTTGTTTTGAATAAAATGCATTAGATATATGAATGTTTGTGAAGTGTTTTTTTGAAAACCCATTGGTAAAATGCTAAATGTGTTAAAGTAAATCAGAACTTATATATTGTTAACATGTAATTAGAACATAATGCTGCTGGTGCTAATTTAATTTAACTATGTTTAACTAACATGGATTTTTACAGTTTATAGAATATTCTGTGTATTTCAAAAATCTCTTCTTTTAAGTTGGTAATATTTTTGTGTGACATTAGATTCAACAGTGGATAGCAACAGAAGTAAGCTGGGTTACAGTTTGCTAGACATTTTAGAATAGACTCAGTTAAAACTTTTTTTTATATCTCACCTAAAATTAGTTAAGAAACAAAATATCAAAAATGAACACATTTAATGGTGTAACAGTTCTCAAATTAGTTTTAATAAACATTAAAGCATGAATAATAACCTAATACATCGCACACGAAAGGCAACTTAATGAATGACGCAGTTTATTAAGGCTTATTAGTAATAACTATAAAATATGTAGATCAGTAATTAACATTTTGTTTTTGTAAAACACAAAATTTATGTACAGAATGAGGTCCTTTTACTTCGGGTGCAAAGCTGCAGAAGAAGCCCTGCTCCTTTGTAGTACAATTTTAATGTAACAAGCAGCAGATTTTAAATTTGTCTTGTCTTTTTTTTTTTTTTTTTGGTGTGATTATTTTGGACTATACATGCATGAATCATTCTGACTAAGGCTTTGATTAAACTGATCAATGAAGGAGGTTAAAAACTACACTCTAGGCTCCTTTAAGTCCCAACACTCTAAAACAGATGAATTAAGTGTTAGTTCTTTACACAATGTTTGTGTTATAGTAGGATATACAACACGGGTCATGACACAAATTCATACTGTCCATGTGCACAACGAAATAAGGAGCTTTGGAAAAGGTTTATCACAAAATAGAATAAAGAATGGAAGAATGAGCACTGGTTAAGGTTACACTTTATTGTCTCCATAGGGAAATCCTTCAGTGTCTCTGGTGCTCCTCCTCAGGAGCAGTGACTCCACAAGCAGCGCTCGGGAATCTACAGACAGTCCTGGTCAGGACTATCTTAGCTGCAGGATGCTTTATAACACGCGTGTTTGGTTGATAGGGAAACCGGAAGCTTGGAGGAAACCCACCCAGACACAGGGAGAAACATGCAAACTCCACACAGAAAGACCCAGGCTGTGCAGAAGTTGAACCTGCAACCTTCTTGTGAGGCAAGAGCACTATCCACTGTGCACTGTGCTGCCTTAGATTATCCCAGTGTTAATATTGACACATATGAGTTGTCCTTAACTAATAAATAACACGTGTGTTGTTTTTAACACGTGTAGAATGTACCGCTTAACCCTAATCCTAGCTCTTAAGTAATTTTTTTAATCTATTATTGATCATTTGTACACAAATAATTATTTGTTGTGCTTTCCTGGAAGCTTTGTTAAAGTTAAATAAGGTTCGTTATGTTAAAGTGGTGCTTAAGTCTTTACTCTAAAAGTACCTTTATACCTTTTTTAATTATATATGCTTTACTTTGACTTAAACAGCAAATAGGCTACCAAATACTTTATTCAACATAAAATATTTTCAGTTATATCATTTACAATCAAAATGCTGCAAAATGACTTGAAATAAGTTTTAAAAATTATAGTTGTAATTTACACTGTCAAAAAACATCCCTTTTGCATTTAGTTCAATTTGTCTGCTATGGAAACCATCCAAAAAAGTATTATTGCTGTTTCTACTCTGAATGTGAAAATATTTGTTTTTCCTACTTAAGTCACTGAGTCAAGTCACAACACAGGGCTGTTTGTTCCTGGTGTTGTGTGTAAAAGGAGAGGCCCAGAGCAGATACCAAACCTGTCATTAGCAGTTCAAAAGGTGCACTCAGCCTTACCGAAGTCAAACTCTCTCAGATACAGTACTTAACTCAAGAGAACAGCTTCACAAATACAGAGAGTGGTAGTAAAAGTATAAGTACAGCTGCTGACAACTATTTACTGAAGAATAAATAGGTGTTATAGTTTACCTGAAAATGCAGTAAATATCAGTCTATATTTCAACAGCTGGTGCTTTGCATTGTTGGAATTTCTCCATTGTGGGACAAATAAAGCTATCTTAGCATGCTACACTTGACCAAGCCGAGGTGATAAAGATGGCCGCTGCTTTGCGTCAATGGCTGTGCTCATCATAGCAAGTTAGCTAGCTTGAATTCAGCTAACCGAACATGCACAGTGTTCTTTTTCTCTCGAGGATGCACGTCAGTAGGCTAGTAGTAGGCTTGCGTACACGTGACCCACGCAGACTAAGCGGAGCTGCTAGAGTAGCTGTAGCGGAGCTAAAGATTACAAAGCTATTTGTAATTAAATGTGGACTTTTGAGCCAGGAAAAATTCATGATATGAAACTAGGTAATATTTGTCCAACCATATTCTTTCACCAAAAAATAGAACAGAGGAAAACAACACTGACATGAAGTTTAATTTATAGTAAAAGGACATTATCTCAAAAGTTTGTCGTCAAACGCTGAAATCTGATGAAAACAAGGAATTTCAAATGCCTAATAAAAAGAGAACGGATTAATGTAGAGGAACAATATTTTTTTTATTTGGAAGTAGACACTTGTAGGTCTCATTTGATGTACAACTGGTCATGGTTCTAGTTGTACATAGTTTTTTTGTGGAGCTGTGAATATTGTTTAACATGAGCAAAAAGGCCTACATGGGTTAAAGCTAAATCGTGTTTGCAGAGTGAAAATCGTCCCTTTTGATGACATAAACACAGAACTACACTTCCTGCAACATTGTATTAGTTAAACAGATTCAAAACTGTGATAAATGTTCACTTTGAGACCATCGTGGACGTCATCGGTGCTAGAACATGAAAAGCTGTGGTGTGAGTTGGAGTTTGTTCACATTCTTGTGTGGCAGATCACTGGGTGGTGCTCACACGTCGAAACACGTTTGGCTTTGACATAATCATTACGTGTGGACCAAACAAGGACATGGGAGAACGGGATGGTGCGCTCAAGTTTAATATGTTATAGTTTCAGACACAAACACATCAGAAATGACATTAGGCTGAAGGAAAATATAAGCACACATTTTAAAAGACTCGTGCAGCTGGGGCTCACGTGGACTATTGTTAACGCTTTGGTCGATGTTTTCAAATCAATATCCAGCACAAGAGATTGATTGTGTTGGGGCTGTGATGGCGCTGACACGTTTTCTGTTGTGTGCACCGGCTGCAGGGCTGAAGGCACTTTCAGTTTGAGTTTAACCACTTCGAACACTGTTTTCTCGTCATTTGCTCACAGTTTGAGCTGATTCATGCTGGACCAGCTCTCTGCTAGAGATGTCACAAGGACCACACTATAAAAAGAATACAATTAGGATATGTGTTGGTGATAAATGTAGATGGAATAATGGCTGGATGGCGACTCGGTGGGACTCTGTTTCAGGTGGTTAGTCAGCCGGTTCAGGACGCTCCACCTACTGTTCAGCAGGAGGACAAGGGAGACATGGAGTGGAAGAGTGGAGAGACTAAAAGGAGACTTTTTGTGGGTTTGTTTTTTTGTTATACTTTAGTGTTTTTATGTATGAAGGAAAAAAAATGACATAGAGTATATAAGATAAGATATCCTTTATTTGTCCCACAATGGGGAAATCTATTGTCACAATGCACAGTTCAGAACAGCAAGAAAAAGATTTGCTATCAAAGAGATTTGCTATCAAATATCATTTAAAACAAGTCACAAATAATAATATATATATATAATATATATATATAAATATAAAAAAAAAAATATAATATAATAATATAAATTATTATTATATATAATATATATATACATATTATAGTATACAAATACATTGTAAATACAGACAGGTGGGTGGGATGGGTGGTAGGTGAAAAAGGGATTTTCTGAGAATTGAGCATCAGCTGTAGGACAATATTAGTAGAAAAGCTTCAAAGTTGTCATCTGGACAGCTTTGAAACCATTTTCAATCTGAGATCAAACATGACTTTCGGATGAGAGTTGAAGCTTTTCTTGGATGAATCAGAGATTACATCGTCTATTATTCAAACATGAATGAATCAATCCAAATACACTGTGAATAATCTAATGATGAGATCATGTTAGGACTGTTAGATTGAGAATTTAATTTCATATGTACACATTTATCATTATTTTCATGATCTTGAATGTTATCAATCATTTGATTTTATACGTATTTGAATTTTTTACGGCGATTGGTTATTACGTAGATTCAGCATGTATGCAAATGCATGTGAGCTCCTCTAGTGTTCAATGTGGATCACTTGTTTGTTTGTTTTCTTAATGTTTAAATCATGGTTATGAAGTCAGAAAAATAGGTTTTACAGAATGGTGCACTTGTACTTGCAAAAACTTATTTAATAATATGCTTATTACTATACATTTTCAGCCAACGTTCATTTCTGTATCTTCATTCCACCTGGGCAGACTGACAGAAGCCAGGTTGCCATTTTGCTCCATCAGCCCCAACACCACCTAACGACACAACAACAATTTGTCTTCTGTTCGTCCCACTGCACCTGAGGTCGCTCCAGCGGTCTCACATCTAAGTACGGCCCGGCCCAACATGCTTAACTTCTGAGATCTGACCAGATCAGGCTTTGACAAACTGGTATAGCCACTTGGAGAATGATGTTTTTGTATTTATATTCTTTTATGTAATAATAAATATATCTGTTTTATATTTAAATATATAAAAATATATTGATTTTTTTTTTTTTTTCATTATGACACAATTATCACTATTTGTTCTGAATTGTGTAGTACTTTTCATCTCCAGAAATTACACAGTGCACCATTTAATGAAGTCAAATTTACACAAACACTGGTACACAGCTGAGTTGTTTTTTTTCCCAGCTGCAGAATCTAATCAATACCAGACCTGCTGGAGTCTGGAGACGAGATCCTGGAGTGACTTGATTCTTTGCTGCTTAAACAGTTAAAGTCATTAAGAACATGTGTTGTGTCAAGATAGAAACACGGATTGCTAGATGGCAAGTCAAATATTTTGAACACACAAATGCCATTACTGACATCAATCATAGTTGTATTAAGAAAGCTAAAGTTTGTCCTGGAGCAGTTGTTTCTGTTTAACTTTGTGGTTTTACAGCAGAGCGCCGTAAAAGTGTCAGAGTTAATGACTGTAATCCCGTTCTCTGGAGACACTGTGGTGATAAAAGCCCCCGACCTGCTGACGACGAAGCGGGACAACCCAGAGAGGAGCTCCTCAGGCTGGGACAGGTCTGTGCACGCTCTCTCTGCACCACAACCCTCAGTTTACCTCACACGACAACACTACTGCGCGCTCCCCCTGCACAACAACCCTCAGTCTACCTCACACAGCAACCCTTAGTCTACCACACACAACAACCTTCAGTCTACCACACACAACAACCTTCAGTCTACCTCACACAACAACCTTCAGTCTACCACACACAACAACCTCAGTCTACCTCACACAACACTACTGCATGCTCCCTCTGCACAGCAACAACCCTCAGTCTACCTCACACAACACTACTGCACTCTCCCTCTGCACAAGAACCCTCAGTCTACCTCACACAACAACCCTCAGTCTACCACACACAACAACCTTCAGTCTACCACACAACAATCTTCAGTCTACCACACACAACCTTCAGTCTACCTCACACAACAACCTTAGTCTACCACACACAACAACCTTCAGTCTACCTCACACAACAACCTTCAGTCTACCACACACAACAACCTTCAGTCTACCACACACAACACTACTGCACTCTCCCTCTGCACAAGAACCCTCAGTCTACCTCACACAACAACCCTCAGTCTACCACACACAACAACCTCCAGTCTACCACACACAACAACCTTCAGTTACCACACACAACAACCTTCAGTCTACCACAAACACAACCCAACCTTCAGTCTACCCACACACAACCATCCTCAGTCTACCACACACAGCAACCTTCAGTCTACCTCACACAAACAACCCTCAGTCTACCACACACAACAACCTTCAGTTTACCACACACAACAACCTTCCAGCTAACACCACAACAAACCCTTCAGTCTACCACACACAACAACCTTCAGTCTCCACACACAACAATCTTCAGTCTACCACACACAGCAACCCTCAGTCTACCACACACAACAACCTTCAGTCTACCACACACACAACCTTCAGTCTACCACACACAACAACCCTCAGTCTACCACACACAACAACCTTCAGTCTACCACACACAACAACCTTCAGTTTACCACACACAACAACCTTCAGTCTACCACACACAACAACCTTCAGTCTACCACACACAACAACCATCAGTCTACCACACACAACAACCTTCAGTCTACCACACACAACAACCTTCAGTTTACCACACACAACCTTCAGTCTACCACACACAACAACCTCCAGTCTACCACACACAACAACCTTCAGTCTACCACACACAACAACCTCCAGTCTACCACACACAACAATCTTCAGTCTACCTCACACAACAACCTTCAGTCTACCACACCACAACAACCTTCAGTTTACCTCACACAACAACCTTCAGTCTACCACACACAACAACCTTCAGTCTACCACACACAACCTTCAGTCTACCACACAACAACCTTCAGTCTACCACACACAACAACCCTCAGTCTACCTCACACAACAAGTGTTGCTGCTACAGCTTGTGTCATTCAGCTGTGCTCTTTCTGCTAACTTGATGTGTGCCATCCTGTGTTAAGAAACAAATAGACCCTCTATATGTTCTAACATTTAGATAAACTTTCCTTATCCTGAAGAACAATTATTTAAAATCTGCAGCTCCCAAATAAAGTTATTAATTTGTAAATAGTAGCCTAATTATTACAAGGAATTACAGTGAATAATTCTGTTTTATTGTTAATTTCAGTTTTGTGGATCATAATTTTATGTGGAATAGAAAAAAACTTTGGTTTTCCTTTGGGGTCTCAAACACAAATGGAGCTGGGGCTGAAATAATTAAAGTCAGAGTTGGTCGATGGCCACATTTTAAAATACAGAACACACTATGTTATAAATAAGCTTTGTAAAGCTAGATAATACAATATATTCTAATTTGTTCACATCCATTGTTTCATCAAATCAAACTTTATTTATAAAGCGCCTTTCATACATTAAAATGTAACACATAAAGTGTCCCAGCTCAACCAGCTTAGCTTCAGATAGTCGAAACGTGATCAGGCTTATTTTGACAAGCTGTGTAGCCATACCACAATTTTCAAAGTAAATAATCAAATAGAATATTCCATATACTATGAAGTAATCTCAATTCCTAATTCATTCTATTTGTATAGCCCAAAGATCACAACAGCAGTGTATCTCAGCGACTTTACAAGATGTTGATTTAGCAAACAAGATTTGTCAGAAAATCAAACAATGAAACATTTGGTCAATGTCAACAGAAACAATGTAAAATTAGAAACAACCATTATTAGGAAATGCAGGCAGATTGTTACAAACAACAAAGTGGCAAATAAATTTGTCCCAGAGCAACAACAGCTGGCCCCTACATTATATTTTCTTAAGTTCACATTTGCTGTTGTAGTTGATGAGCAGTAAGTGATAAAGTTCTGATGCACTGTTTCATGTTATGTTCCCCCACAGCATCTGATGTCAACTGTTTCAAAATGATTATGGTAAAGTATTTATATTATTAACAATTGCAAGGAAATCCCAGCCGAGATATATTATTGTGGACTTTCCAGGCAAAGTATAGATGCAGGCTGATCACACAAACTGGGAAAACCGAGAATCAAACCCTGGACCTTCTGGTTGTGAGGCTGCACTTGGCCTGCCTGTCTCTGGGTAAAAGCTGATGTACTTTCCCTCTTCCTCACACGTCTCAAACGCGGGGAACAGTTGGGAGCTAAAATAGACGGCAGCAGCTGATTGGTAGTTTGAGTCTGATTCACTCCCAGTGTAAGTATGTGTTCTACTTCGATCTCATAATTATCTTCTGCATGTGGCACGGCGGAGGCTATCTCGTGGGAATTTGCACGAACAGATGAATGAGAAAGAGAGAGCGCTGGTGTGGAGGTGCATGTGTGAAAGTAGGGTCAAAGAAAGTGTTGTTGGCCTGGTTTGAGCTTATCACTGATTTGGCTTTTTATTAAAATGACCATATACAGCTCTATTTGGTTCTGTTTTGTACCATTCCGAGGGCCCCCAGAGAAACATCCCTTTTTCTTGATGAATTCCTTGTTGTTAAAATAAACTGTCAAGTTCTTGGACATGTCATATATTAAAAGAGAATTGGAATCCTCTTAAGCCTCGTAACAATGACCTGTACGACCGGCTACGACCTCTCTGTGAACAAGTTTTTGCGGCATTTCCTACGTCAATCTTGACACATTGTAACAAGAAAAAAAAAAAAACGTTTGCAGCCCATTCATAAGTTTGCAGCCAGGTCTTGTCAAAGATTTTTCTTGGACACATTTAACGAAGAAACTATAAACAGTAAAATACAGCTTAAAGCATTTGCAGTTTGTCAGTGCAGGAGAGTGAAAATGCAACAGAGACGCAGCTCTATGGTCCAGTTTAGAGGGATTATTTGTTTATCAAGGGCGTTGCACGTGCACCAGGAATGCAGAAATAGCTGCCTCAGATTGACACAAGCTGTGGCAGCAACACTAACCAGCTCTGTTGTCAGTAACTACAAGAGTTTACTGTGAGAAAACAAAAGTTCTGCTGCTAAATCAGCATTCGTGAACTGAAAGTTGACCCTACAACCCTTAAAAGTTACATTTCAGGGAAAACAACATCAAGAAAAACACTGTCTCAAGCTTCATGGAGACAGACGTCTGTCAGAAAACCGGTTGCTTACTATAACAAAACAGCTGCTCTCGTCCTGTTTTGTTGTTTATTCAAATAGGGTTCCCCATCTAAGCCAGACGAAGAGCGTATCTTTCTGGACATGGAGCAAGTGCAGTCAATGACATTAATCCGAAAGATGTCTCTATTCAGCCTGTGCGAATGAAGACTACGAACCTGGAACATATTGGGCACCCTGCTGCTCGCTGGCGATGAATAATACTTACTTTGCGTTGTGATACTTCGAAAACTTTCTTTTCCTTTTTTTTGATCAAACAAATGTCAGTGGACTACACAAATCTTCAGCACCTGGATAGGCATCGGAAGATTTGCTTTTGCTGTTTTTAACGCAGGCTAAACTTAATAAGGAAAGGTGTTTTGACTGAAAAAGACAAATGCCAGAGCAGATAAAGTGGCCACATTTCAGACAAATATGAGCTTTCGATTATAGACAGTGTAGGAAAGGTTTATTAGCTAGTGGCAACTTTAGACGCCAGCGTGAGTGGGGGTAATGTCTCTTGCACGTCGTGAGTGATCGTTTGGCACAATATTTGTTTACTCTTTGTTCTTGTCTTGTCTGTAACATTATACTTGAGATGGTGATGTTTGTGTTGTGACTTCTAAATTCTACCATTTTTTCTCTGTAAAACTGGCAGGAAAGTGTGTTACTCTTCTGACTTTGTGTAGCCTGTCCAGTTTCTCTTTCACTCTTTCTCTCAGTAAAGCAGTGTAAACAAACGTCCGGTCCTGGGGCCATGCATTAACCCATTAACCTCCCATTCTCTCTCTCTCTTTCTCTAACAGACCATCATGTCGCTCTTTCTTGATCTCTATTCCTTTTTTCTTTATGCTTTTCTCTTCTTTCTGCCTGTCGCTCTATGCCTTGCTCTCTTTCTCTCTTCCCTCCCCTTTTCTGTCTCTCTCCTTCTCTTTCTTTCTCTTTCTTGTCTTTCCCCCTCTCTTTCTATTTCTCTCTCTTCCTCGCACGCTCTCTCTTTTTCTCTCTCTTTGCCCCCCCTTTGTTGCTCCCTCTTTCTCTCCCCTTCTCTCTCCCTCTCTTCTCTCTCACACCCTCTCTCTTCCACTTTCTCTGTCCCCCCTCTCTGTTTCTCCCCTCTTTCTCTCCCCTCTTTTTCTCTCTTTCCTTTTTCCTCTCTTCTCTCTTCTTTCTCCCTGCCCCTCTTTCTCTCTCTCGCTTTCTTCTCTCTGTTTCTCCCTCTTTCTCTCCCCCTTCTCCTCTTCCTCTCTCTTTGTTCTCCCTCTTGTCTCCTCTCTCTCTCTCTCTTTCTCTCTCTCTCTTTCTTTGTTTCCCCCTCTCTTTCTATTGTTCTCTCTTCCCCTCTCTCTTCCTCTTTCTCTTTGTTTCTCCCTCTCTCTCTTGGCCTCCCTATTTCTCTCTCCCTTCTCTCTCTCTCCCTTGCTTCTCTCTCTCTCCCTCTCTCTTCCACTTTCTCTGTTTCTCCCTCTTTCCAACCCTTATCTCTCTCTCTCTGTTTTTCCCGCTTTCTCTCCCCCCTTTTCTCTCTCTCCTCTTTCACCTGCCTCTTCCTCTCTTTCTTTCTTTCTTTCTTTCTTTCTCTCTGTTTCTCCCTCTTTCTCTCCCCCTTCTCTCTCTCTTCCTCTGCTCTTCTTTCTTTCTCTCTGTTTTCTCCCTCTTCTTCCCCCTTCTCTACTCTTCTCTCTTACCTCTCTCTCTCTCTCTTTTATTCTCCTTCTTTCTCCCCTTCTCTCTCTTCCCTCTCTTCTCTCTCTCTCTTCTCTCTGTTCTCCTCTTTCTCCCCCTTCTCTCTCTCTTTCCCTCTCATCTCTCTTCTCTCTCTCTTGCTTTGTTCCTCCCTTATTCTACTCCCCCTTCTCTTTCTCCCTCTTCTTCTCTTCTCTCTCTCCTCTTCTTCTCTCTTTGAATTAAAAGACAAGTTGAAGTGGTTTATTCCACTTAAATAATAACATCTTAGGAGCAGAGCCCTACTACGAAGCTAATTTGGGTTTAGCGAGGTAAGTGTTCTGGGTAAACCGGTCTGCGTCTACGAAACTGGATCACGTTCTATCGGGTGTAATCTCTATGGCAACATTGGACAAACTCGGCATAAACCTGCTCCGGACCAGATAATTCCCCGAAAAGTTAAAAAAGACGAGCGCTGGCCAATCAGAGACGAGAATTAAGCCGTTTGTAAAGAGAGCAGAGAGAGAGAGATGAGAGAGGGCAGCGGAGAAATGAGGAAATGTGAAAGTTACGGCGTTTTATATTCAAGCGATTTGCGCACGGCACGTTAAGCCTATTTATTAAGAGGCAGATGACATCTTTTAAACAGTGACTGAAAATCCCTTAATCTGTGTATGAGTTAATAAATAACTTCATTGTCAAAGAAAT